>OY757018.1:99143110-99182976 GCA_963580285.1 Lucinisca nassula
CACCAGATAAGGAAATTTTTAGTTTTAGCTTGGGAAAGAATATAAGAATCTTATATGGGTGTGAGGGGTGGATTGAAAAATCCGTCCCGAGGGACACTGTCCGGCATCACGAGGCTTGCCGAGTGATGCCGGGCAGTGATCCCGAGGGACGGATTTTTCTTTTTTCTTTTTTTTTTTTTGAAACATGTAAATTTTATTCCTTTTTTCTTGACCCGATATACAATTCCTCTTTCAGACCAGGGTCATATCTGAAAGAAGTTCTCCAGTAGTTTCTTTCTTTCCTCTTTTTTCAGTCATCATGTGAACTACCCTCTCATTCTGACCCTGACATTCTGGAGTCTGTCAAGGCATGAATAATTATAGTTATGCATTGGGTGGTAGTACACTTTTCGCTCTTACTATCATACTGTCAAAACCACAAAAGTTCCCAAGATTTTGGACACTTAAAATTTGCTGTACTTTCCTCAAGTGTAGACAACTATTTCAGTCTGTGATCAGACCACTTTTTCAGTCCAATCTGGATCTGTACTGTTTTCTAATGCATATCTGTTCAAAAGCTTGGGACCCCTATGGCTTGATTATCAAATTACGATGAGAAGATGCATTCATAAAATCTAATCATTACATCCAAACCTCTTCTCTCATTCATTTTTTAACACTGTTTGGTCATTTATGCTATCTTGAGCATATCTATGAAAATACTATTGCATTATAAGTAAAAAATGATGAATCGAAGAGGCAGGGATGTACTATCAGTTTATAATTATTTTCTGTAATTAGTGTATAAAATATATTGGTTTACAGATTTCAATTTACAAGCCTGACAGCCATATACATATTCATTATATATATATATATATATATAATCCTAATATCTGTCTTTGGGCGACCAGCTTATTTTTTCTGCATTAGGTGGACTTTTTGTATATATCTTATTTTCTGCTTTTTCACCATTCCAACAACATATTTTTATGCTTTAAATGCATTAAAACCGTGTTCTGTATCTATTTTTATTCTAAACTCTGCAGGAAAAAATATACAAAAATATTGGACCCCTTAATATTTTACTAGTACTTAATCTGGCTTAAGGGGAACTGTGTATATAAATGACATTAGGGGGAACGGTATATAAATGACATTAGGGGGAACGGTATATAAATGACATTAGGGGGAACAAAAGAAGATATATTCTATCTTGTCATAGTGGGGGTATAAATGTAAGGGTATTATTAGGGGGATTAAAGTATATGTGATAATAAATAGATGGATGGGTGGATATTGTGTATGTGACGTTATGGATGTGTGGATACGGAGCCACCAAGAGCGAGCCCTAGTGGTATCTTCTGAAGGGCTGTCACAATGTGCAAATCTCAGAGTAGGGCTTCTAATAGGCATGGAGTTTCAGTGAAAACCCATGAGAAAATCTTAAAATATATCTCTTCGAATACCAGTCTATAGGCTACCAGATTATTTATTCTGCATTAGGTGGACTTTATTGTATTTTTTTTTGCTATGCAACATACTAAGAATGTATTTTTTATGTTTTAAATGCATTAAATCCGTGTATTGTATATGTTTTCTTCTAAATGTTGTAGGATAAAATGTACAAAAATGTTGGGCCCCTTATGTTTGCAAGTATATACACTCCGAATACCAGTCTTAAGGCGACCAGCTTATTTCTTCTGCATTAGGTGGACTTTTTGTATATATTTTATTTTCTACTATGCATCATATCTATAATGTATTTTTATGACTTAAATGCATTAAATCTGTGTATTGTATCTGTTTTCTTCTAAATGTTGTAGGATAAAATATACAAAAATGTTGGGCCCCTTATGTTTGCAAGTATATAAACTCCGAATACCAGTCTTAAGGCGACCAGCTTATTTCTTCTGCATTAGGTGGACTTTTTGTATATATTTTATTTTCTACTATGCATCATATCTATAATGTATTTTTATGACTTAAATGCATTAAATCTGTGTATTGTATCTGTTTTCTTCTAAATGTTGTAGGATAAAATATACAAAAATGTTGGGCCCCTTATGTTTGCAAGTATATATACTCCGAATACCAGTCTTAAGGCGACCAGCTTATTTCTTCTGCATTAGGTGGACTTTGTGTATATATTTTATTTTCTACTATGCATCATATCTATAATGTATTTTTATGACTTAAATGCATTAAATCCGTGTTCTGTATCTATTTTCTTCTAAATGTTGTAGTATAAAATCTACAAAAATGTTGGGCCCCTTATTTTTGCAAGTATATATATTCCGAATACCAGTCTTAAGGCGACAAGCTTATTTCTTCTGCATTAGGTGGACTTTTGGTATATATTTTATTTTCTACTATGCATCATATCTATAATGTATTTTTATGACTTAAATGCATTAAATCCGTGTTCTGTATCTATTTTCTTCTAAATGCTGTAGGATAAAATCTACAAAAATGTTGGGCCCCTTATTTTTGCAAGTATATATACTCCGAATACCAGTCTTAAGGCGACCAGCTTATTTCTTCTGCATTAGGTGGACTTTGTGTATATATTTTATTTTCTACTATGCATCATATCTTTAATGTATTTTTATGACTTAAATGCATTAAATCCGTGTTCTGTATCTATTTTCTTCTAAATGTTGTAGTATAAAATATACAAAAATGTTGGGCCCCTTATGTTTGCAAGTATATATACTCCGAATACCAGTCTTAAGGCGACCAGTTTATTTCTTCTGCATTAGGTGGACTTTGTGTATATATTTTATTTTCTACTATGCATCACATAATGTATTTTTATGACTTAAATGCATTAAATCCGTGTTCTGTATCTATTTTCTTCTAAATGTTGTAGGATAAAATATACAAAAATGTTGGGCCCCTTATTTTTGCAAGTACATATACTCCGCATACCAGTCTTAAGGCGACCAGCTTATTTCTTCTGCATTAAGTGGACTTTTTGTAATTATATTATTTTCTAAGTAACTATGCATCATATCTATAATGCATTTTATGACTTAAATGCATTAAATCCGTGTTCTGTATCTATTTTCTTCTAAATGATGTGGGATAAAATATACAAGAATGAAAGACCCCTTAAAATGTTACAAGTATATATATTCCGATAGTCTTAAGGAGACCACCTAACGGGCCTCCGTGGCCTAGTGGATAATAGCGCTGACTCTTAGTCATTAGGTCTCTCACCGCCGTAGGTTCGAGCCTCGCTCGGGTCACATGTGAGACGCTACATTCTGTACGTAAGGTCAGGTGGTTTTTGTCCGGGTACTCCGGTTTTCGCCCACTTCTGATTAACGGTCAGCTCGATATGAGTGAAACAATAAACGGGCCGTAAAACTCAACAAACTAGAAAAGGTGTCAATAGGACACGGATGCCCCCGCAAAAATGCCATTGAGAAACAAGAGTCGTCAAAAGACTTCACCGGGATTTGAACTCACAACCTTTTGAGTCAGAGTCCAAAGCCTTTGTGCTGGGGGATATTGTGTTTTTAAAAAGAAAAAAAAAAGAATAGAAAGAAAGAAAAAATGATGTTTAAAATTTCTGCCAAGTAATTTCTAAACTGATCCAGAAACAAGAAAGTTCTTGACAACGTTTAAGTTTTGGATCCCTTTTTTGACCTTTGACCTCTTAGTATGACCTTGACCTTGTAGGTGGGGGCCTGGGTTTGTGGACGCAACACATCGTCTCATGGTGGTTAATATTTCTACCAAGTTATTTCTAAATTGATCCTGAAATAAGAAAGTTATTGACAGCGTTTAAGTTTCAGAGACGAACGGACGCACTGACGGACAGGGGTAACACTATATGCCCTTTCCACCATTCTTCGAATGGCGGGGGCATAAAAACAAGAGGCCCATGGGCCACTACGCTCACCAGAGGTCAAGTGTGAGAAACTGGCCCGTCCCTGGATGCCATCTGCACCTACCAAGTCTCAGATCAAAGTCTACAATAGTTTCGAAAATACTTGGTTTTGACCGTTTATCGCACAAAAAAGTCTATGTGACCTAATTTGACCTTGGTATAAAGTGAGTCAAGGTCATCCGAGGGTCTACATCTGAACAAAATATGCTGGACCCAAGTTTCTTATTCTACATACCAAGTTTCATTGACAATCGGCTTTTTGGTATAGAAGGAGAAGATTTTTAAGGGTTTCTACCTTCTATGGGCATAACAGCCATCATGGTCACATGACCAAACTCAAATTAATTATGTTTTACTTCCTTGTTCCTAAAAGTTTTCTTATAAAATTTGGTTGCAAATGGCAGGTGGTTTCAAAGAAAAACATTTTTTTAATTTTCATATCTGAATGACCTTGGACCAAGGTCAGAGAAGGACCTTGAAAACTAATGTAGTTTCACTTGCACATTTTGCCCACTGCATATACTAATTTTCAGGTCACAGGCTGCAATAATTAAAAAAAATTATGCTGTTTTGACTTTTTCCCATACAGAAGTCCATGTGACCAAATTTGACCTTGGCATAAAATGGGTCAAGGTCATCCGAGGGTCATCATTTAAGCAAATTATAATGGGCCACGAGTCACCAATGCTACATACCAAGTTTCATCACAATTGGCCCTCTGGTTCCAGAAGAAGATTTTTAAGGGTTTTACCTTATATGGACATAGCTGCCATCCTGGTCATGTGACCAAACTCAAATTAATTAAATTGCATTTCCTTGTTCCGAAAAGCTTTCATACAAAATTTGATTGCAAATGGCCTAGTGATTTCAGTGAAAAACATTTTTTTTTAATTTTCATATCTGTATAACCTTGGGCCAAGGTCAGGGAATATCCTTGACCTTGAATACTAATGTAGTTTCATTAGCACATTTTGCCCACTGCATCTACTTAATTTCAGGTCACAGGCTGCAATAATTAAAAAAAAATGCTGTTTTGACTTTTTTCATACAAAAGTCTATGTGACCAAATTTGACCTTGGCATAAAATGGGTCAAGGTCATCAAAGGGTCATTATTTTAGCAAACTATGATGGTCCAGAGTCCCCTATACTACATACCAAGATTCATCACAATCTGCCCACTGGTTCAGGAGGAGAAGACTTTTGAAGGGTTTTTACCTTATATGGGCATGGAGGCCAGCTTGGTCATGTGACCTGGACCCTACGAGCAAACCTTTGTTCCCCCATCCCATGGATGCTCCACATGAAATTTGCCTTCAATCGGCCCTGCAGTTTTAGAGGAGAAGTCGTTTGAAAATGTTGACACGGACAACAGATGGCGGGTCACTGCCTATACTATAAGCTGCCCCGGAGCCTTCGGCTCTGGTGAGCTAAAAATAAGGAGACCACCGTAATTATTCAGTGTTAGGTGGACATTTTGTATAGTTTTTATTTTCTGCTATGCATTATATTAATAATGAAGCTTTACGCTCTACATTCATTAAACCCGTGTTCTGTATCTTTTTTTCTAAATGCTGTAGGATAAAATATACAACAAGAGTACCCAGAGGGCTGTTTGTTAACTAAGTTTCTCAAACTTCGAAGTTGAAGAGGTGCTATCAGCGCCCGGATAGCTCAGTCGGTAGAGCACTTGCTTTGTAAGCAAGGGGTCACCAGTTCGAATCCGGTTCTGGTCACACTTTTTCAACTTCATTTCTTTATGAACTATCTATTAGTATAATTTCACACCCGATTGAATACATGTACATATATTTATTTTCACCATTTTCTGAAAAGGTGGAAATTGTTATTTATGAGCCGGAGCATGACAAAACCTACAATAAGGCCAGGGCAACAAGCAGAGACTCAAATCAATCTGCACACCCATCCACTGTGACAAGACCTTTTACTTATATTTCTTGGCATAAATCATAGCCTATAGTAAGTACATGCGATCAGCGAAGACTGATCAGACTGCTCGAATGCGCAGGCTGATCTGAGTCTTTGCTGGTCGCTCAAGCCATCTTGTAGTTCTTGTCATGTACTGGCTTATTTAATACATGGGTCGCGATTCCAAGCTGCCGAAAAATCACGAGTTTTCACAACCCAACATATTAGGCTGAAGCATTTGCTTATTTATTCTTTGCATAAAGGTCAGTCTCATGTCAAATTGTTTGCACTATAATTGTAATTTCACCAATTACATTTTTATAGCCAGGTAATTGTAATTGAATAAGAATGCAGTCTGAGGGACAGCCATAATCCCCTGCCGCCCTTCAGTAACAAAGCTCAACCTTATGACATTAAACTGTGACCTTCGCCGTGATCTTGAATTAGCAATCTTATGATGATTAACATTTTAGCCAAGTAATTTTAAAATCCATCTAGGAGTAAGAAAGTTATTGAAAAACACCAAAAAGACCCACCTCTATGCATGACCTTGACATTTCAGGAACCAACCTGGATTTTGCGTACAACACATCGCCTCATGACGAATACATTTTTTACCTTTAACCTCTAAGTATGACCTTTGAGGTACGGACCTGGGGCTTGTGGCGACACTTTGTCTCATTGAGAATAATATTTGACCAAATTTTAGTGAACTTCTATCGAAGGGTTCAGCAGATAACTGTTACGAACGGACATTCCACCTTTCACCTCTAAGTATGACCTTTGAAGTTCCGACCTGGGTTTTGCGTGCGACACACTGTCATTTCTGACAAGTAATATTTAAATTCATTCAGGAATAAAAAAGTTATTGATAGGACATGATAAAAAGATGCTTTTTTGACATTTTATCTCTAAGTATGACCTTGACCTTCGAGGTACGGAGCTGGGTCTTGCGCGCGACACACTGTCACATTATGGTTAACATTTCTGCCAAATAATATTTAAATCCATCCAGGAATAAGGAAGTTATTGATTGGACATGACAAAAAGGCCCTTTTTATCTTTGACCTCTGAGTATGTCCTTGACCTTTGAGGTACGAACCTGGACCTTGCACGCAACTTATCTTCATACTAAAGAGAAAAACTGACCAAAGTTTAATGAAATTCTATCAAATGGAGTAGACAAGAAAGTGTTATGGATGGAGGGACAGACGAAGGCATATTCCTATAACCCTGCATCGGGGGATTGATCAATTACTTTCAAATGTAATTGGTCCCAAGCCTGGACCCTACCAGGTATTTAACTTCCAAATACGAGTACTTAGTGATGCGAGACTGTTTGAATATAAGCATTTGAAAAACTTTAATACTGTGTGACAGGAACGCAAACTCACACACAAACGCTCATGTGGACCAACAGAGGTGACAACAATAGCTCTCCTTGTACTTTGTACAGGCCAGCTAAAAAGGTCGTTCCTTTGAAAATGTCAACAGTTAATTACCTTCTCTTAAGTGGGATGGGACCAAATGCTGTTCTATGAATCGCAGTTCAACTGAGCTGCATCAAGACAATAAGTGTCTTCAGACATTCTGTTGTGTGAAAGTTTGAATGCCCGCCATTTAGATGAGACATACCATGGGTTTGGGTGTGTAACTAATTTTGACTGAGATTTATTGAAACAGAAACACAAAGATAAACTATCTGGAAGCTTTAATAACTGTAATATTTAATTTTATGTTTAGTTTAGTTCATAATTAATAACTATCTTGACTTGCATATACTTGAATCGTGGATATGTGCAACACGAAATATAGAAGAGGGTCATAATGGCCCTGGATCGCCATGATGTTAACAAGCTGTGAAACGAACACCCCTCTAAGCTCCAATTCATAAAGAGATAACTGAGGTTTACAGGGGTGTTCATTCAAGACATAGATCATCGTAAATGAAGCCATTTTGTGGATATCATAATGCTCACCTGATCCTCATTGTACAAATGAAATGGTACAAGGAGCCAAACATGATTGCTCTATTTCAACGGATCAAAATTATGACAAAGTAGGCTATAGGTCAAGATCACAGGTCAAAATAATTTGTCGAGTGGGAAGACCTTGTAACAAGAAACCTACATGCCAAATATGAAGGTTCTATCTCTAGTGGTTTAAAAGTAGGTCACAGGTCAAGGTCACATCGCAAAATGTCTTGTACCAAAGAATGCCCTTGTCAATAGTAATCTACATGCCGAATTTGAAGCTCTAGTGGGAAGCCCTTGTCACAAAAAGCTACAAACCAAATATGAAGCTGGTCTCAGCAGCTCAGTCGGATGCACATCTGACTGTTGATCTGGAGGATGCGGGTTTGATACATGCCAAGGACGGCAACATTCCTTCGTGGAGATTGATCATGAAATCTTTTCCAGATTTAGGGACATCTCAGTCCCTAACAAACTAGGCCCCTGACAAACTCGGCCCCTGACAAACTCGGCCCCTGACAAACTCGGCCCCTAGCAATCTCGGCCCCAAACACTCCACTTATAGCTATAAATAGGTCATAATAGACAGTTTTTGTCTCCACAATTACATTTGGAAGGTCTATAGTTTTATAAGGCAGTTTAACATATTTTTGAGGAATTATAGAATCCTTACCGGTAAAACACATCGCTAAAATTGTGAATTGTGCTGTGTGTTTGGGGGGGGGGGGGGGGGGGGGGAGTTGAAAATGGAAGTATCTTTTATCTTAACCTTATAGTTATAAACTTAAGAGATGACAAGAGCCGTCACATGACAGCATAGCTCGCCTGTTTCGTGCTTTCAAAATATAAGGTAAAATCACTGAACTGTGAAATATAGGTCACAATAACCTTAATACCTTTTGAGGTCAATCATCCAGTCACATGGAAGTAATAATCCAGGTATACTGTTTCTCCATCAAATAATAATCAAGATAATAGGCAAAATCACTGAACCATGAAATATAGGTCACACTGACCTAGACTTATTATGAGGTCAATTATCGGGTCACATGGAACTAATAATACATAGATGCTGTTTCTCCACTAAATAGTATTCAAGATACAAGGCAAAGTCACTGAACCATGAAATATAGGTCACACTGACCTAAGTCTATTTTGAGGTCAATCATCAGGTCACATGGAAGTAATAATCCAGGTATAATAATTCTCCATCAAAAGTATTCAAGATAATAGGCAAAATCACTGAACCATGAAATATAGGTCACACTCACCTAAATATATTTTGAGGTCAATCATCAAGTAAAATGGAACTAATAATCTAGGTATAAAAATAGTCCATCAAATAATATTCAAGATATAAGACAAAGTCAATGAACCATGAAATATAGGTCACTATGACCTAGATATATTTTGAGATCAATCATGTGGTCACACGGAACTAATATCCCAGGTATGACATTTCTCCATTAAATAGTATTCAAGATATAAGGCAAAATCACTGGACCGTGAAATATAGGTCACAATGACCTAGATATATTTTGAGGCCAATCATGTTATCATATGGAACTAATACCCCAGGTATGACATTTCTCCATCAAATAGTATTCAAGATATAAGGCAAAATCACTGGACCGTGAAAAATAGGTCACAATGACCTAGATATATTTTGAGGTCAATCGTGTGGTCATATGTAACTAATATCCCAGGTATGACATTTCTCCATCAAATAGTATTCAAGATATAAGGCAAAATCACTGGACCGTGAACAATAGGTCACAATGACCTAGATATATTTTGAGGTCAATCCACTGGTCATATGGAACTAATATCCCAGGTATGACATTCCTCCATCAAATAGTATTCAAGATATAAAGCAAAATCACTGGACCATGAAATATAGGTCACTGTGACCTTGACCCATTTACACTTGAACCAATGTCTCATAGTTGGCTGATGTATAAGCAATTAAGTTTGAAACGTGTTACTATAATGGAAATGTATATAACAAATAACAAAGGTGTCCTAGATTTTGACCCCTAGCCTCATCCCCCAGGCATGATCCCAGGGGTGTTCTTTTGGAATCTCAGAAGATATTCCCTGGTATTCTCAGAAGACACTCCCAGGTATCCAAGTTGTAACTATGAATGTTTTGTGATGGGTGACTGTTGAGATATAAGCATTTCAAAAACTTTAACACAGTTTTACAGAGGTGTTCTAGATTTTGACCCCTAGCCCCACTCCGGGCTACCCAGGGGTCTGATCTCTTGGAACGTTATAAGACCCTCCCAGGTACTTAAGTTCCAAATATGAGTGCTCTGTGATGCATGACTGTTGAGATATAAGCATTTGAAAAACTATACCGCAGAGTGTGACGGAAACGGGAACGCAAACGCTTACGCTAACGCGCACATCCGGGGTGACAACAATAGCTCTCCATGTACTTCGTATAGGCGAGCTAAAAATAATTCGTTTGTACTATGCATTTATTGTTTGAATATGAAAACATGCATGCCTAAACAAATATACTGTTATTTTTCCTTAAACGCCCCCGACCCAAAAATTGATAATTTAAGATGAAAATTTTTGATATTTTTGCTATTTCTGCTCAAAAATATATAGATTGTGGGTACACGTTAGAACATGCCAAGCTTTGCTAGCACAATACACCATCACGAAAACTTATCTTTTTGACCCAATTAACACCACTTTTATCCAGTCAAACCGTTAAGATTTGCTGGGGGTATACATATCCCTTTTTATCTTAATTCTGCTCAAAAACATACATATGTAGTTTGTGGGCACTAGTTGGCACCGTGTCGCTCAATGACCGGAAAGACCCTGATCAGATGACTAAATTGGAGGTTTTATATATATAATATAATTTTGGGTGCCGAGTTTGTAGGGGCCTACTTTGCTAGGGGCAGAGTTTGTTAGGGATGACCCGTTACCCTTTTCTACAGTCATTTTCTTCCATCAGCTGATTCAAGAAGGGCATTTGTCAGTTTCTGGCGAAAGAATGTGCACTGTACAAGTCAGCTGCTTACGAATGAGCTTGCCAAGGCCAAGGCCAAGTGTTGACGTAAGGGTGAGGATTAAGGCCGTGTGAAATCGATTTAAGCCTCCCAGTGGAATTCTTTCCACTGACCGTTCCAAGGTGGTTCTTCTGTGGCGGTTTATTTATGTTATTGCTTGTTAAGTATTGTATGTATTACTCGTGTCTTTTTATTTTGGATGGTCATTAGGCCAATTTGTGGGAAAGCAACTGTCCTTTTGGCCTTCCTCTGTTGAAGTTTCTATTATTGTCTGGTTGCGTTGTGTTTGTGTTTGTTTCCCTTACTTTAAACCCAAATACAAACAAACAAAACAAAAATTGAAGGTTCTATTTCATATTGTTCAAGCCAAGGTCAAATTCACAGGTCAATTTATTTGTTCAGAGATAAGACCGTATTACATGGAACGTTCATTCCAAATATGAAGGCTGTAAAAAGCTATGACCAATATATTTTTATTTAAGTAGGTCTCAGGTCAAGGTCATTTTTTCCATGATCCATATTCTACCTTGACAGAGATGTTGTCAAGGTGATCATTTTGAGCAAGTTTGATAAACATTGGACAAAGGTTTTTAACCTGACATGATCCATATTTGACCTTGACATATATTTTCAAAGTGATCATTCTGAGCATGTCTGATAAACATTTGCCCAAATTTATCTGCTCCAGAGTTTTCACAGGGGTTTTCTAGGCTACGACCCACTGACTTACTTTTTGACCCGAAATGATCCATATTTGAACTTGACCAAGATATTGCTGAGACAACTTTGATGACGATTCGACCAAACTGTGACCTGTATAGTATTTAAAAGGTTTTTTCTATGATTTGTTCATACTGATCTGCTTTATAGCCCTAAATGACCCTTATTCAAAGTGTACTGAGATGGTAATTCTGCACATGTTTGGGGATGATTGGACAAAAACTGTGGCCTCTAAAGTATTAATAAGGTTTTTTTTATGTATTAACTAGTGTTCCACTTTTTGACTCAAAATGCCCCATATTCCAACTTGACAGAGATATTGTCAGTATGATCTAACCAATCTGATCATAATTAGACCAAAACTGTGGCCCAAGGGTGTTAACAAGAAAATTTACACATGGCATCAGCCGCCGCTGGACATCTCATTGTCACAAAAGCTCACCATGACCATTGGTTAGGTGAGCTAAAAACAAATGTAAAATAAGTTTTGCTTCTCACATACGACCCAAAAGCATGTGATGTACAAATGCCTACAGTAACAAAGGGCCATAACTCATCAAGTAGTATTCAGAATTTCTTCAAAAGTTAATAAGGTCATCTACAGATTTCTAGCAATGCACTCATCAACTTTCAATGCCATAGCTTTTATAGTTTTTGATAGTTTTATAGTTAAGGTCAAGGTCATCAAAACCTTATGGCTATTTTCCCCATCCTAGTGTTGTAACCAAGCAAGTTACTTCAGAATCCATCAAACGGTTCAGGAGATACAGTGTTTCAGAAGACTAAATGATAGAAATGACTATTTTCATTTGTCAAAAGGCAATGCCTCTGAAAGTAAGAACACCAGAGTTATGGTTCCTTTGTCCTGCAGCTCATCTCGTGCAGCTGTACAGCAAAAGATGCATCATCCATAGTCTGTGGTCAAACATAATTGCCAGGATATTAAGTTTCTTCTCCTTTACTTTTTCATTGTAACCAGTGCCTGGCTATTAAATTGCTTCTACTTTACTTTTAGCCAATGCCTGGATATTTAATTGCATCTCCTTTATTTTATCATTGTAGCCAATGCCTGGATATGAAATTGCTTGTCATTTACTTTTTCATAGCAATAGTTAGTTCTTCTGGCTTTGCATCTCGCTTCTCTCTTATGGCTTTTCTGAACAATTTTACACAAATTTTCTTGTAGTCCTTTCCTCTCACATTCAGGTCTTTCAATGGCAGAAATTCATTGGAACTTATGAAATCTTGTGACCTACAAAAACAAGAGTAACAATGTAAGAAATGCCCCGCCATTACACTTACATCTTACAAACAAGTACTATAAGATTGTAAGAAAGGAATTCAAAGTGAAGGTGCATTGTTCTTTCCGCGAATAAATTTCAATGATTATTTTCAATGTTCAAAGGGCCACAGCTTCAAAAGATAGTAAGCAAAAATTACTTTCTCTGATCAGGCGTACGAGATTCTAACAGTTTTCTTTGGCTCCAGCATTTATGTTATTTCATGCTGTCAAGTCCTTATTGTTGTTTCATCTCTGTAGTTGACTGATATTTGTTCTCCGATATAGCACTGTTGAGTTAGCAAACTTCATGCAGACTGAACCATGTGTTTGTTTAGACCATGACAGAATCAAGGATGAGAATCATGGCCATATATAAACAAATTAAAACACACAGTGAAATACATTCTGCTGACCATTCTAAGGCTGTTCTTCTATCCTGGATTATTTATGTTGCATTTATGTATTGCTTATATCCTTTTAGTTTGGATAGCCTTTTACCGTAGCCATTCTGTGGGAAAGTAACTCGTTCTGCTGCCCGCTTGTGATCAGATTTCAACAGTGTTTAGTTACTCCATGTTCATGTTTCTTTCCCTTTGATGACTCTGATCAGAGTTGTTTGACAAATGTTTTGATACCTGATCACTGCCTACATTTTTATTTTACAGTTCCCATTTTTTGCTGAACCCCTCAGGTGATAAACCAATGTGTAAAAATTAAAAATAGTAATGATCAGGAACTGATACAATCAAATCCCAAATCCTCCCCACAACATCACCAGGGAAAGAAGTCGATAACAGAAAATATCATCATACTAAATATGAACTTAATCCGTGTAGTCATAAAAACGAGATGAGCTTCTAAAAAACTTTAACACAAAAACTTTAACATTTGTGGACGTCGATGCCTGGGGTAGTATAAAAGCTTACCGGGACGAAATTTCCTGAGAGTTAAAAAAGGATAGGAAACCCAAATAAATATGTTTCATGTTCAGCAGAGACTTGCCTGGTAAGAAGCCTTTGCTTTTCTCATTTGTCTCCAGTGTCTTCTGATTAGAATTGTGTCAACAACTGACCATCAAACTGTAAAAAGAAAACAAATATCAAACAAGAGAATCAGAGACACCAAAGGATGCCCCATGAAGATGTGTAATAGAGGAAACAAGATGTGTTTGTGAAACACCGATGCCCCAGGACAGCGCCTGTGCAATATGAAAGCCCCATCACTAAAGTATGTCATGGTCAAGACCACAAGGTATCAAGGTCAAAATTTATGGTACCAATGGAAAGGTGTTGCGAAAAAGAATACACATGTGAAATATGAAAGCTCTATCACTTACCAATCGAAAGTTATGGACTTTATATTAAAGTTTTTAAAAAGTAGGTCAAACATCAAGGTCAAGGTCACAAGGTCAAAAATTATGGTACCACTAGAAAGGGCTTGTGACAAGGAATGCACATGTGAAATATGGAAGCCCTACCATTTACCAATCAAAAGTTATGGCCAATGTTAAAGTTTTTAAAAAGTAGGTCAAATGTCAAGGTCAAGGTCATGAGGTCAAAAATTACGGTACCATTAGAAAGGTCTTGTGACAAGGAATGCACATGTGAAATATGAAAGCCCTACCAATTACCAATCAAAAGATATAGCCAATGTTAAAGTTTTTAAAAAGTAGGTCAAATGCCAAGGTCACGGTCATGAGGTCAGAAATTATAGTGCCAATTGAAAGGTCTTGTGACAAGGAATCCACATGTGAAATATGAAAGCTCTAACACTTACCAATCAAAAGTTATGGCCAATGTTAAAGTTTTTAAAAAGGAGGTCAAAAGTAGGTCAAATGTCAAGGTCAAGGTCACGAGGTCAAAATTTATGGTACCTCTTGAAAGGTCTTGTGACAAGGAATGCACATGTGAAATATAAAGGCTCTATCATTTACCATTCAAAAGTTATGCCCAATGTTAAAGTTTTTGCAGACGGACAAACAGACAAACGGACAAACGGATTAACGGACAAACGGATTAACGGACAAACAGACAAACAGACGGACAGACCAAAAACTATATGCCCCCCTGAATCTTCGATTCCGGGGGCATAAAAATCTGGGGTTACAATGCACATGTGTTTCATTATCAGCCACACATGACTTTGATAGGACTGACAAAACTGTTAAAAGGGGTGTAAATGTAAACGCAACCATCTACTGTATGTGATTAATAAATCATTGAACTGAAATTTGAAACCTATCATCAATGGGTGTTATGGGCACTTGGTATTTATTCTGCTAGTATTACACCTTCCTTATCTAAGAGACCATGACATTGTGTAGTAAAAGTTTCATCAAAGTTGGGCCACAAACATAATCTAAGTTATCAAGCAAAAAGTGTTTTAATTTTGCAACAAGGAGCAGTCTGAAGGACAGCCCAATCCCCCCACCATTAAAATCAAGGTTCAACCTTGTGACCTTTACCTGTGACCTTGACCCTGCGTCCGCATGGTTTATCTATGGGTTCTGCACGCCAGCTCAGAGGGGAATTATTTCTTAAAAGTTTAAAGGAAAATCCATCCAGGGGTAAAGGAGGTATGGAATAGACATAAAATTCAAAGTTGAAAAACTTCACCTGTGACCTTGCCCTTGAGTTGGCATGTTTTATTTATGGGTTCTGCACATCAGCTCACTGAGGAGGATATTTTACCAATGTTTATTAAAAATCCTGCCAGGGGTAAATAAATAGGCATAAAAGTCAAAGTTTCAAACTCGTGACCTTTAAATGTGATCTTGACCTTGTGTCAGCATGATTCATGTATGCTTTATGCACATCAGCTGTCTGAGGGGGATAATTGACCAAAGGTAAATGAAAATCATTTTAGGGTAAATGAGATATAAGGAATGGACACAAAATTCAAAGCCGTGATCTTCAAATGTGACCTTGACCTAGAGTCAGCCTGATTCATTTATGGGCTTTGCACCAAGGTTGGTAGGTAAATACCAGTGGCAGGAATGCTATTTAAAATCACTCATATGCAATAGATAATGATCCTAAAATTAAGATGGACAGGCCTGAGCAAACAGACAGACCCAGATGAGACTGCTCCATCAGTCTGTAAATGCATCACAAAAACATATGCACATGATTTTGACCCCTCCAACACCACTTTTATATGATAAAGATGGGGTTTAAGAGGGATATACACTATTTTCCGTATCTCTGCTAAAAATATAGATTGTGGGTGCTCAATAGAACTGCCTCACTGAATGATCTATAATTTCAGCAGACATACTACAATATTGGAATTTTTAATCAGAAAATTTTCATTTTTTGGTTGTAAAATGTTCAATACATTTGTATAGGCATGTTTTCTTGAACTTTGTGGTTTTTTTGTTGTTTTTTTTTTATGCTTTTGTGAAATGATAAAACACATTGTTAAATTTGTTTGGAGAATTACAACAACTTTTGTGGTTGTCCGAACTTTTTTATGTGTACTTTAAAAAAAAGTTTGTTTGCAAGTTTGTCAAGTAGTTACTCCTACTTTTGAACGGTGTGAAAATTTGTTTTGTTTAAGACAGGTATTAAAAGAACAAAATACAATGGGCATACATTTCTTAACCTGCAGGTACTCTCTCAAGTATTTTTATTTACAAGTCAAGTCAAATACCAGTAGCTGATGTCTGAAAACTAGTATTTCAGTATCTTTTGAAAACAAATTCAATACATACTTGATTACTTCAAATATAAAATTATGAAGGTAACAGATTATTAATCTTTCAAACAATTCATTATCAGAAGGTCTGGAAAATCCTAAAACATTTCATTCGACCTGCATGACCAAGTGCATGTAGACTCTACAAGAGCTGTCGCATGTCAGCGTAGCTCGCCTGCTTCGCAGTTCAAGATATAAGGTAAAATCACTGAACATTGAAATATAGGTCGCACTGACCTACAAATATTTTGAGGTCAATCATCAGGTTACATGGAACAAATAATTAGGTATGTAGATTTTTCATCAAATAGTTTTCAAGATCTAAAGCAAAGTCACTGAACCCTGAAATATAGGTCACACTGACCTATATATATTTCAGGGTCCATCATTGGGTGACGTGAAACTAACAATCTGGGTATGACATTATTCCATGAAATACTATTCCAGATATAATGCAAAAACACTGAACCATGAAATATCGGTCACAATGACCTACATTTTCGGGATGGGGAGAAATATAGGTCACACTGACATGGAGCTAATAACCAATATAGGTCACACTGACATGGAGCTAATAACCAAGGTACATGTATGATGTTTGTCCATCAAATAGTATTCAACATATAAGGCAAAATCAGTGAACCATTAAATATAGGTCACAATGACCTAGATTTATTTGAGGTCAATCACTGTGTCACATGGAACTAATAACCAAGGTATGATGTTTCTCCATCAAACAGTATTCAAGATATAAGGCAAAATCACTGAACCATAGGTCACACTTACCTAGATATATTTTGAGGTCAAACATGGGGTCACATGGAACTAATATCCCAGGTATGACATTTCTCCATCAAATAGTATTCAACATATATAAGGCAAAATCACTGAACGATGAAATATAGGTCACATTGACCTAGATAGATTTTGAGGTAAATCCTTGGGGCACATGGAAGTAATTATCCAGGTATAGCATTTCTCCATCAAATAGTATTCAAGATAAAAGCAAAATCACTGAACGATGAAATATAGGTCACACTGACCTAGACATATTTTCAGGTGAATCACTGGGTCACATGGAAGTAATAATCCAGGTTTAACATTTCTCCATCAAATAGTATTCAATATATAAGGCAAAATCACAGAATCATGAACTATAGGTCACATTGACCTAGATATATTTCGAGGTCAATCATGGGGTCACATGGAACCAATATCCCAGGTATAACATTTCTCCATCAAATAGTATTCAAGATATAAGGCAAAATCACTGGACTGTAAAATGTAGGTCACCATGACCTTCACCCTTTTACACTTAAACCAACGTCACAAAGTTGGCTGATGTATAACAAATTCAGTTTGTAACTTGTTAGCATAATGATAATGTATTTAACGAATAACTTAGGTGTCCTAGATTTTGACCTTTAGCCCCCCCCCCCCCCCCATTCGTGAACCCAGGAGTGTGTTCTTTTGGAATCTCAGAAGACAATCCCGCATATTCTCAGAAGACATTCCCAAGTACCCAAGTTGTAAATATGAATGCTTTGTGATGAGTGACTGTTGAGATATAAGCATTTCAAAAACTTTAACACAGTTTTATAAAGGTGTTCTAGATTCTGACCCCTAGCCCCACCTCGGGGCATGGATCCAGGGGTTTGCTCTCTTGGAACATTAGAAGACCCTCCCAGGTACTAAAGTTCCAAATATGAGTACTCTGTGATGCATGGCTATTTAGATATAAGCATTTGAAAAACTTTAACGCAGTGTGACGGGAACGCACACGCTAACGCAAACGCGGACGACCGTGGTGACTACAATAGTTCTCCTTGTACTTCGTAAAGGTAAGGTAAAATGCAAGCCCTGTATGAAATGATTTTACTTTACAATACATATACCTAGGCAGGCAGGGTATATTAAGCAGTCTCAATTGGCCCCACCTACATTAATGTCCATTTTCCAGTATTTCTCAGTATTTACCGGGATTTCCCTGTATTTCCCACTGTCCATGAAACTATATGTGTATTTTCAGCTTTTTTACCAACCTAGCTTTGGACATGAACTTTCTGAGGGGGATAACTGACCAAGTTTGATGAAAATCCTTTAAGGGGTGGAGATATGGAACAAACACAAAATTCAAAGAATAGCTCAGCCAAAGCCACCTCTGACTGGTTATCAGGAAGATGTAGGTTGATTCCTTCCGCAGTCAGGAACATTCTTTCGTGGATATTGATCATGAAATCTTTTCTACAGTCATTTCTCCCATCAGCTGATTCAAGAAGGGCATTTGTCAATTCTGGTGTAAGAATGTGCACTGTTCTGGTCAATTGCTTACAGATAAAATTGCCAAGGTAAAGTGTGGATAGATAATTGGCTCAAACTTTTAGTTAACACTGGCCGTTAAACCCCCATACATAAAAAGAACTGGTGACTATCAAATGTGACCTTGAGCTTGAGTCCAAGTAAGATATTCTGAAGGGCTCTCACATTGTGCAAATCTCAGTGTAGGGCTTCAAACTTCCACAATGAACAAACATTAAAAAATATATCTTCGAATACCAGTCTTTAGGCGACCAGATTATTTATTCTGCATTAGGTGGACTTTATTGTATATATACATTTTTTGCTACATGCAACATACATTGTACAACATGTACAAAGAATATATTTATATGCTAAAATACATTAAATCAGTGTAATATTTTGTATCTGTTTTCGGCTAAATTCTGTAGGATAAAATTTACAAAAATGTTAGGCCCCTTATAATAAATATAAAAAAAATAAAGTTATTTCTACAAGTATATATACTCCGAATACCAGTCTTAAGGCGACCAGCTTATTTCTTCTGCATTAGGTGGACTTTTCGTATATATTTTATTTTCTACTATGCATCAAATCTATCATGTCTATAATGTATTTGTTTGCCTAAAATGCATTAAATCAGTGTTCTGTTTTCTTCTCAATGATGTGGGATAAAATATACAAAAATGATGGACCCCTTGAAATTTTACGAGTATATACTCTGATAGTCTTAAGGCGACCAGCTTATTTATTCTGCATTAGGTAGACTTTTTGTATATATTTTATTTTCTGCTAAGCATTATATTAATAATGACATTTTACCCTGAAAATGCAATAAATCCATATTCTGTATCTATCTGCTTCTAAATGCTGTAGGATAATATATAAAGTAGACATGTGTCAGTATGACACAGATGCCCCCGCACAGGGGCCAAACTCACGCTGAAAACTTATGTTGCAGCAACAGCCGTCACTGAACAGTATAACGCACCTGGAATAGTGTCAAACTAAACTAGATATATTTTGTTGCATTCATCAAGTCATATTGAATTGATACTTCAGACATGAAGTTTCTCCATCAAATATTATTCAAGATTTCAGGCAAAGTCACTGACCCATAAAATACAGGTCACTCCTACCTTGATATATTTTGAGGTCAATCATCTGGATGCATTCAAGTATTATCCCAGACATGACATTCCTCCATCAAATAGTATTCAAGATTACAGGCAAACTCCCTTAACCATGCAATATAGGTCACACTGACCTAGATATATTTTGTCGAGATCAATCAGTGGGTCAGATGGTATGAAATTTCTCCATAAAATAATATTCAAGATAATGGACAAAATCACTGAAGCACACCAAACTAGATATATTTGGAGGTTGATCAGCGGGGTAAATGGAACTAATAACACAGGCATGACATTTCTCCATCAAATAGTTTTCAAAATAAAAGGCAAAGTCATTGAACCATGAAATATAGGTCACACTGACCTAGATATCTTTTGAGGTTGATCAGCAGGTCACATGGGACTAATAATCTATGGCATGACATTTCTCCATCAAATAGTATTCAAGATATTAGGCAAAATCACTGAACCATGAAATATGGTCACAATGACCTAGGTATATTTTGAGGTCAATCATTGGATCACATGGAACTAATAAGCCGGGATTGACATTTTTCCATCAAATAGTATTCAAGATATGAGGCAAAATCACTCATCCATGAAATATAGGTCACAATGACCAATATACATGTAATTATATTTTTGAATCAATCATTGGGTCACAAGGAGCTAATAAACCAGGCATGACATTTCTCCATCAAATAGTATTCAAGATATAAGGCAAAGTCACTCTAGCATGAAATATAGGTCACACTGACCTATATATATTTTGAGGTCAATTACGTACATACACACATTCGTGCAGACGGACGTACATTCATACAAACGTACGTACACACATTCGTGCAGACGGACGTACATTCGTACCAACGTACCTAGGGCTGGCTAATCGTTGCTGAAATGATAATCGCTTATCAGTTTTGCCATTGCGATAAATAATCGATTAGTAATCACTGGAGATTTGGTCATAATTTTACCTGTCCCGCTTTCTGTCTGCACATGACTCTTATCATATACATGTTGTAATTCACTCTAGTGTTTTGCACAGACAGGCCAGAGCAAACAGTGTAGACCCTGATGAGAATGCGGCGTCTCATCAGGGCCTGCACTGTTTGCCACTCATCCAGCTATTTAAGAAACATCTTTAGCTGGTAAATTCTACGAAGAAAATAATTGATTACGGAAAATCAGTATCAATAATAATATTTCTGATATTTATCAATCAATTAATCGATTATCTGATTAATCGTGGCAGCCTTACATGTACGGCAAACCTAAAAACTATATGCCCCCGGACCTTGACATTTTACGAGTATACACACTCTGAATACCAGTTTGTAGATGACCAGCTTATTTATTCTGAATTAGGTTGAAAGCATAAGTGAAAAACTGAAAAAATATACTCAGGACATCATGCCAATGG
Organism: Lucinisca nassula; assembly: GCA_963580285.1. Taxonomy (NCBI): domain Eukaryota; kingdom Metazoa; phylum Mollusca; class Bivalvia; order Lucinida; family Lucinidae; genus Lucinisca; species Lucinisca nassula. Next base: position 99,164,472 of record OY757018.1, read on the forward strand.
CGGTGACAAAAATGTAAAAATTCTATTGGAAAAATTAAAATGACTATTAAAACATACTTGACAATCTGTTTTTTCTACAAGAAACGTGAGAAATGTTACTTTTCCCAAATACAGATTAAACAAGAATTCCGCCGAAGGCTATGTCACGCCTGTTGGGGCGCAAAGTCACTGAACCATGAAATATGGGTCAAGGTCAGATATGGTTACTTGCGTTGAAGTTGCAGTTCCTAGATTCAAGCTTGTACCAAGTATAATTAATGAAGCTCTAATAATTCTCAAGAAATGGACTTTTACATTAGGGTGAAAGTTAGGGTGGTCGCAATAATTTACAAAGTCAGTGAACAATAAAATATAGGTCAAAGTCAGATACGGATGCTTCTGTTGAAGTCGCAGTTCCTAGATGCAAGCTTGTACCAAATATAATTAAGGAAGCTCTAATAGTTCTCAAGAAATGGACTCTTACATCAGGGTGGAAGTTAGGGTGGTCGCAAATGTTGACGGACGGAAAATTTGACACCTATATCGCGCCATGCAGGCGCAACAAAAATGATTAAATTTTTTACCAGTTGTTTTTTTTTTCTTTCAGGGATTTCTTCTTCTAAGCTGTAGTCTTCATCTGTAAATATTTAAAATAATAAATAGAAGATCATGAATATGTTCCATTGAATTTATTAAACTAGAGCAAGTTGATATCCCTGTGCTGTGGAAATCATGTCATGTAATAAAAGGACCCAAAATTTTTTACCTTGGGTAACCCAAATACATGCCTCCCAGCAAAGTTTTGCACCACTGTATTCCACTCTCCATTACCTTTGCATAAATAATAATAATACTATGTTTGTGCAAAAAGTAATTTTGACCCATGGGGCTCACCCCACTGCACCCCCCCCCCCCCCCCCACCAAAGGAAGTCACATCAGAATTTTGAAAAATTATGTTCCTCCAGCCCTCATTCTGGGAAAGTTTCAAGATTTTATAAGATTCTAGCACAAATACCTAGCCTTGGATGAGTTGTTTGACAATATGACCTAAAACCCTACTTTTTGACTTATCATGACCCCGGGCATTCCCCCCCGCCTGCATTTTTTCCGCCATAGCTTTTACTCTCCATTAATACTTTGATTTGATATGAAACATGACTATATTTGAAGAAAATGAAGTTTTACCCTCAGGCAAGTCGGGGCCCCAACCTGTCTGGGAGGTCATATTGAAATTCTTACTATACTAGCCCAAACAGCCCATGCAACAACACATTATTTTAGAAATATTTCACCACATATGAATGTTTCCACCATAAGGAGCTATTTTTAAAGAAAACTAGAATGTGGTTAAATTGGAACGCCATTGCAAATCCCCATGCTTTCCACTCACAGGCTAAGTACCAAAAACCAAGGCCCCAAAATTTAACTTGTATTATATTCTACTAATCATCCCCTTCAATTTGAAATGTCACATGATTATGTTCCAAGAAAATTAAAATTTGACCTTTTGACCCCATCCCCAAACCCGGGCCCCAATCTGACCCTAGGGTCAAAATTTTACTTGCACTGTATTCCACTAATCATACCCTTGAATTTGATATACCACATGACTATATTTCGAAAACATTTTGGCTCTGCAACCCCAAAAGTCTGAACCCTTGGGTATGAATTGACCCAGGGGTCTGAGCCAAAATCTGTTCCATATGTTTTACATATTCCATTAATTATTACTTCTGTAATGTTTGGTATCAAAATCTATAAAATTGACTTTCAAGCCTCCTAGTGGCCCACTTTGGAAATATAGGTTTTTATATAGGTTTGTCTTACAGAAAATAATGGCTAATAACAGATTGTTCGATAAAAAATATAGGTTAAAAAGGTTCTTCGACACTCACACTAACACTTAATTCTGCTGAAAAAAAAGATGTCTTTTACGTCACGATTGCTAAAAAAAGTTGATAAGAATTTTGAGTCTGAGTGAGTGAAGCGAGCGGGGAAAAATTACCATTTCTTTACAGTTTTTCATCACTATTTTGGGACTAAAATAAAAAGGAACAATAGGAAAGAAATTTAATGAAAAAAAAAAAAAAGCAGCCTGTGGAATGGCCATAATCCCCTGCCTCCGTTCAGTAACTGTGACCATTGTTACCTCCCTTCCATTATCTACCTTGGTAGATCCATATGCATAGATTCTAGGTTTATAACCACTCTCTGACAACTGCGTCAGGGAGTCGACTCTTTGGCTCAGGGGTAAGAGCAGTGGACTTCTACCCGAGCGGACCGGGTTCGAATCCCACCAAAGACGGGGATTTTTTCACGCTATGCATCTTTCCTTTGTTACGACTGTCACGTCGTAAGATGGGGGCTCGTCCGGGATCGGACTTTATATGCAAGAAATGGCTTCGTGCCGAAGTTGGCATCCTTCACGTCATCATAAATGATGACTTCCTTAAGAGGGGGTGTGTTACCTCCCTTCCATTATCTACCTTGGTAGATCCATGCATAGATTCTAGGTTTATAACCACTCTCTGACAACTGCGTCAGGGAGTCGACTCTTTGGCTCAGGGGTAAGAGCAGTGGACTTCTACCCGAGCGGACCGGGTTTGAATCCCACCAAAGACGGGGATTTTTTCACGCTATGCATCTTTCCTTTGTTACGACTGTCACGTCGTAAGATGTGGGGGCTCTACCGGGATTTGTTACCTCCCTTCCATTATCTACCTTGGTAGATCAATATGCATAGATTCTAGGTTTATAACCACTCTCTGACAACTGCATCAGGGAGTCGACTCTTTGGCTCAGGGGTAAGAGCAGTGGACTTCTACCCGAGCGAACCGGGTTCGAATCCCACCAAAGACGGGGATTTTTTCACGCTATGCATCTTTCCTTTGTTACGACTGTCACGTCGTAAGACCATAACCTGTTACCTTGACCCTAAATTGGCAATCTTTTGATGGTTAACATTTCTTCTAAGTACATGTAATTTTAAAATCCATCCAGGAGTAATACACTTATTGACAAAACACCCAAAAAGATCCTTTCCTGACCTTTGACCTCTAAGTATGACCTTGACCTTTGAGGTACCAACCTGGGTCTTGACATCATCACATTATGGTTAACAATAACAAGTAATTTTAAAGCCATCCAGGAATAGAAATATATTGACCAGGCATGTTAAAAAAAAAAATTTACATTTAACCCATTCCCACATGGGGACTTTGTGATTTTTGCTGTTTTTTACAGAGTTGCCTAGGGTAGCAAATTCATAAAGCCATTATTTCATCATGGATGGCCCATTTTACACCAAACTTGGCATGAATGTTCACTGGGTAGTAGCCTTTCAAATGACACCATTTTAGACTAAATCTTTGTTGCCATGGTAACGAGGGGGCATCTCAAAGTTGACAAAAAGTGTTATTTCACATGAATTTTTGACTAAATCTTTATCTTCAGCCCGCTGGCAAGGCAACAAATAAAGAGTTTGGCACCCGGGATTTTCACTGTTTGCAGCATGTTTTGTCAGGCTGCATCAATTTGGAGGCATTTTTGACCCCAGACACCGTCAGACCTCATTTCAGCGACCGGCTGGGCCAAAAAACCCATTTTTTTTCGGATGTGAGGGGGGCGACAGCCCCCCTTCAATCCCCCCACAGAATGTATTAGTGGGGAGGCGCGCGAAAAAACAGGTCACTTTTTTAGGCCAACTTATTCTAATGCAAACATTGCTATCCAGGGGTGGGGAGTGCAGGTTTGAAGGTGGTTCTAGGAACAAAGGGGGGGGGGGCTCCAGACACGTAAAAACATGTATCTGACTGGGAAAGGGTTAACTAAGGCTGACACTATTAACCGGATAATCGATTAATTGATCAATACATTTTACAAAAATGATTATTGCTACTGATCTGTTAATAATTGATTATGCAATAAGTACAGTTAACTACAGGTACCCTGCCTTAATATGTCGGTGTTATGGTTTCAATGTTGATAAATACTCGTCTATTTATAAATCATAACAAACAACGGTGTTTTCCACAGGTACGTAACGGGTTATATTCTAATACAAAAGCACTTAATTTTGCAGTGCCGATGTAATCAGTTGCGTAGCGCAACTAGTAGCGAGGAGCGCTAAAACTACAGTCTAGAGGGTCGCAGGTTCGATCCTAGCAGAAAACCTTTTTTCATAAAGCTATTAAAAGCATGATTTATTTTTTTTCTTGAGGATTTTTTTTTTATAAAATAGTTTCAGAATTTACATTTGTATTATTTCTTTTTTAATTTTCAATTCTGTTTATTATTTTTGTATTATTATTTTTTCGTGAATGGTTATAGTTCAATACATGTCATGCACAATTTTAAAGATCAACTTCACATTTGATTTATAATAGTGAATAAAAAAGAAACACCAGCAAGTACATGTACAAGAGAATTGAAATACAAGATGCCATAATTTGATACAATGGAACCTGATTGGCCTAGACCCTATATGTGACATGTGAAAGTAAAGAATAGGCACACCAATAACATGACTTGAAATTAACATTGATTGGAAATTTATAATTTAATTCATGTTGATCATACGTTATTTTAACGTTTATCGATTGTTAGTCACAAAACTGCACTTGTCAGAACCAAAAAAACTTCGCTTTGTCAGCCGACAAAGTCTCTTCTGCTGTCAGAGTAGCATCACATGACGACACTTCAACAGCAGGGCAACCGAGTATGAACTAAGGAATGTTCAGTAAAAATTTATATCAGCACAAAAAATGCATGCTTCACGAGAAAATCGAGGATTTTTTGCTTTTAGCGCGAAAAAAAAATGTTAAAGAAAAAACGTCCCCAGCGGGATTCGAACCCGCATACTTCAGCTCAACAGGCCCGTGACTTTACCACTTGGCTAGCGTCGATACAGTGCAGGTATGGTATTTTTAGCCTGATACCATCACATTAATAGGGAGTCACCAAAAATAAAATTAGATCATCCAAAAATAACATATAATTGCGTAGATAAATTTAAAAATAACCTTTATTTACAATAATATTGACAATAACAAACTGACAACTGATGTCGGTTTTACTGTACACAACATACTGCATAAAATAGCTGGGAGAATCGCAAACAATGCAGACCCTGATGAGACGCCGCTTTCCGCGATGTCTCATCTGGGTCTACACTGTTTGCACAGGCCTGTATGTCCTCATGTGTAGGTTAAATATAGTAAAATTTATGCTAAGAAGAAAGCCAGGCTAGTTATACCCGCTTTTTGAAAAAAAACGGGTATATTATTTTCGTCACGGGTGTCCGTCCGTCAGTCAGTCCGTCCTTCCATCCGTCTGTCCGTCCTTCCGTCTGTCACGTTTCTTGTGAATGCTAACTAGTTTTTTATTTCTTGACCTAGGGTGACCAAACTTGGTACATGCATTGCTTAGGGACTGGAGATGTGCATGAAAGTGTCGAAAATTTGATCTGACCCCCTGGGGGTCACGGGGTGAGGTCAAAGGTCAAATTTCTAAGAAATATTTTGTGAATGTTAACTAGTTTTTTATTTCTTGAACTAGGGTGACCAAACTTGGTACATACATTGCTTAGGGACTGCCGATGTGCATGAAGGTGTCGAAATTTTCATCTGACCCCCTGGGGTCATGGGCGAGGTCAAAGGTCAAAAAGTAGGACTTGGAAGTATCTTCCTAACTGATGGAATTACACATCTGAAACTTGGTTATTGGATGGTCCTTGGAATTTAGAATGCACTGGACTATTTTTGGTGTGACCTTGACCTCAAGGTCAAAGGTCAAAAACTAGGACTTTGCCATATCTTCACAAATATTTGGGTTACACTCCTGAAACTTTGGTTATGGATAGCCCTTTGAATGTAGAAGGTACTGCATGCTGTATTTGGCATGACCTGGACCTCAAGGTCAAAAGCCAAAAACTAGGAATTTGCTGTATATTCTAAACTATTTGGGTTACACACCTGAAACTTGTTAATTGTGTTGTCAATGGAAAAAGCGGGTATTTGCGATGGTGCACCATCGACTGCGCGATTCTAGTTAAATTATGATAAAATCTCCAGTGATTACTAATTGGTTATGGAGCACAATGGCATAAAGGATGATCGATTATCTTCTCAGCTCCGATTAGCCAGCCTTACATTTAACCTCAAAGTAAGACCATGACCTTTGATGTACTAACCTGGGTCTTGTGCATGATTAACTGTCATAATATGGTTAACACTTCTCCCAAGTAACTTTTTAAATCCATCAAGGAATAAGATATTTATTGATCGGACACAACAAAAAGACCCTTGTTTTGACATTTGATCTCAAAGTAAGACCTTGACCTTTGAGGTACCAACCTGGATCTTACATGTGACACACTGTCACATTATGATTAGCATTTCTGCCAAATAATTTTTACATCCATTCAAGAATAAGAAAGTTATTGATCGGACAAGACAAAAAATATTGACCTTTGATCTCTAAGTATGACCTTGACCTTTGAGGTACGGACCTGGGTCTCACACGCTACAAAAAAATCCCATCCCCTGGGCCCCAATCTGCCGCTAAATTTAGGTCAAAATTTTACTTGTATTATATTCTACTAATCATACCCTTCAATTTGATATGCCACATGACTATGTTGAAAAAAACTTTAATTTTGACCTTTTGACCCCTCCCTAAGGGCCCCAATCTGATCCCAGAGTCAAAATTTTACGTCTATTGTATTCTACTAATCAACCCCTTTGATTTGATATCCCACATGACTATATTCTGAAAAATTTAAAATTTGCCCTCCCGACCCCCAAAGGTGACCTCGTGGGGCATGACCCAGGGGTCGCAGCCAAAATCCCATTCAATATGTTTTACATATTTCATTAATAATTACTTATGCAAAGTTTGGTAGCAAAATCTATAAAATTGACTTTGTAATTGAATTTTATTGATATTTGACCTTTTGACTTCTCTCCAAGGCCATATTAGGGCTAAAAATAAATGTACCATTGCGCGAGCCACTGATGTAAACAACCTACACACCAAATTTGTTTAGATTCCGATCAACGGTTTAGGAGGAGATAGTTGGACGGATGCACGGACGTTCTAACATTTCGGGTTTAGGGGCTATTTCTTTTGTTATTTTCTTTTGTTTGGTTTAGGGGCTAACCTCTTTTACCTTTGTTTACGGAACAAATCTATTATTTCCCAATCATTTTTTGTCGCACCTGCTTGTAGCAGGGTGCGACATAGGCATCAACTTTTCCGTCCGTTCGTCCGTGCGTCCGTCTGTCACATTTACGTCGAAGTTCGACATTTATGTCAAAGTTTTTATTAAAGTCAACTACAAACCTAATCTACCATCAAACCTTATATGAAACATCTCTCAGACCTTCTGACTTTGTAAGCACACTGACCTAGTGACTTTGACCTATATTTTTCGCTCTAGTGACTTTGATCTTTATGTCGAAGTTCGACATAACTTCGACATTTATGTCGAAGTTTTTATTTAAGTCAACTACAAACCTAATCTACCATCAAACCTTATATGAAACATCTCTCAGACCTTCTGACTTTGTAGGCAAATTGATCTAGTGACTTTGACCTATATTTTTCGCTCCAGTGACTTTGATCTTTATGTCGAAGTTCGACATAACTTCGACATTTATGTCGAAGTTTTTATTTAAGTCAACTACAAACCTCATCTACCATCAAACCTTACATGAAACATCTCGCTGACCTTCTGACTTTGTAGACTCCTTGACCTAGTGACTTTGACCTATATTTTGTGCTCCAGTGACTTCGACCATTACGTCAAAGTTTGACATTTATGTCGAAGTTCGACATTTATGTCGAAGTTTGTTATATACTAAACTACAAGACTAAATAACCATCATACTTTACATGAAACATCTTCGTAAGCTCCTAACCAAGCAGGGGCTTTCATCTCGTGGCGTTGACCTATATTTTACGCTCCAGTGACCATGACAAATATTATATTATTTAGTGGAACCGTTTGAGATAGAGCCTTTATATTTGGCATGTATGTTCCTTGTGACATTGCCTTTCCACTCGTACAAAAAAAAAAATTACCTGTGACCTTGACCCCTGACCTTTTGACCTACTTACCATAACTTTTTAACCATTTGAGGTAGAGCCTTCATATTTGGCATGTAGGTTCCTTGTGACATTCCCATACCACTCATACAAACAATTTTGACCTGTGACCTTGACCTGTGACCTTTGACCTACTTTATCATAACTTTCCAACCGTTTGAGATAGAGCCTTGTTATTTGGCATGTGGGTTCCTTGTGACATTGCCTTCCCACTCATACAAAAAAATTGACCTGTGACCTTGACCCCTGACCTTTTGACCTACTTATCATAACTTTTTAACCATTTGAGGTAGAGCCTTCATATTTGGCATGTCGGTTCCTTGTGACATTCCCATACCACTCATGCAAACAATTTTGACCAGTGACCTTGACCCCTGACCTTTTGATCTACTTTATCATAACTTTTTAACCATTTGACATAGAGCCTTCATATTTGGCATGTAGGTTCCTTGTGACATTGCCTTTCCACTCATACAAAAAATTTTGACCTGTTACCTTGACCCTGGACCACTGACCTACTTTGTCATAATTTTTTAACCATTTGAGATCGAGCCTTCATATTTGGCATGTAGGTTCCTTGTGACATTGCCTTTCCTTTCATACTAAAAATTTTACCTGTGACCTTGACCCGTGACCTACTTTATCATACCTTTCTAACCATTTGAGATAGAGCCTTCATATTTCGCATGTAGGTTCCTTATGGCATTGTTTTTCCACTCATACAAATAATTTGACCATTACCCTAGACCTTTGACCTACTTTATCATCAAGGTTTAACCATTTGACATAGAGCCTATATAGTTTGGCATGTAGGTTCCTTGTAAAATTGCCTTTCCACTCATACAAATAAGCTTATTTAATTTCTACGTTATGATTGTGGCTCCTTTAGCTTTCGCCCCAGCAGGTGCGACGCCGCATTTTGCGGAATTCTTGTTATTGTTATCCAATCCTAACCCTAGCCCCGGACAACAGGCGAACGGACAGACAGAGGCGATAACAATATCCCCAGTTTTTCTTCGAAAAATAAGAGGTTAATAAAAAAACTTGAAATGTGTCACCACGACACAGATGCCCTCACCAGGGGCCAACCTAGAAAAACAACATGACCATGGGCGGGGGTATTGGTAAATCAAACTTCAGACCTATATCTATGATGATACCAAATATGAACCAATGTCATCATAAATGTTCAGTTTCTACCTGTCACAAATACCTTAACCTGAGTCTATATCATTAAAAATTTCTAAGTCCATGACCTTGACCATGAGGACATTGGCATGAGTGGGGATATTGGTGAATACTTTGGACCTGTATGTACCATCATACCAAATATGAACCAAATCAATCCAAAAAGTTTAATACAAAATTATATATGTACATGTAGCTTATTGTTATAGGTTTTATAGGTTTTGCTAGGAGGCTTAGACTTTGTAATTGAATTTTATTGGTACACTTCAGTCCCTTTAGTACTCCTCTCCTTATAACACGGTTTTGGTTATAACACGGTCAAGTCTTGCCTCCCAAATTGTCATTTTACTATTATTTCTGAATAAAATTATCCCTTTATAACACGGTTCACTTATAACACAGTCCTATTTTATGCATCCCAAACATACATTATAGTGTTTTCAAGGGAGTGCACTGTATTTGACCTTTTGACCCCTCCCAAAGGCCCCTGGGGGTGGGACAAAAAAAATGTGATGATGCCCACCCCACTCATGTAAGGAACTAACTAGATCTGACTATAGCCCCACACAGCGCTATCGGAAAAGACAAAAATACAATAAAACAAATGTTTTCAGCTTTCGACCTCTAATTAAAGGTGGAAAAAAGGCAATCCAGAGTTACAATTCCTGTGCTCTGCACATCGTCTCATGGTGCTTTAGATTTGTGTGATGGAGCTCTGCGTTTCATCGTTTCATGGTACTTAACATTTGTGTGAGGTTTCATGAAAATATCTCCAACAGTTTCCGAGATAAGGAGCGAACAAAGTTAAAATTGGTATTTTTCAATGTTTAAAGGGAAATAACCCTAAAAGTAGGCAATCCAGAATTATGGTTCATGCACTCTGCACATTGTCTCATAGTGCTTTACATTTGTGGGAAGTGTAATGAAAATATCTCAAACTTTTTTTTAGTTATGACGCGGATAAAGGTTAAAATTGACATTTTTCAATGTTCAAAGGGCAATAACTCCAAAAGAGGGCAATTCAGAGTTACAATGTATGTGCTCTGCACATTGTCTCATAGTGCTAAACATTTGTATTAAGTTTCATGGAAATACCTCAAACAGTTTTTGAGTAATGGAGCAAACAAGGTTAAAATTGCAATTTTTCAATGTTCAAAGGGCAATAACTCTAAAAGTAGGCAATTCAGAGTTACAATTTATGCACTCCGCACATTGTCTCATAGTGCTTTACATTTGTATTAAGTTTCATGAAAATACCTCAAATGCTTTTTGAGTAATGGAGCAAACAAGGTTAAAATTGCATTTTTTATATGTTCAAAAGGCAATAACTCCAAAAGAAGGTAATCCAGAGTTATGGTTTATGCGCTCTACGCATTGTCCTATTGTGGTTTACATTTGTGTGAAGTTTCGTGAAAATACCTCAAACGTTTTTTTAGTTATCATAAATAACGGAATTACGGAATCACAAAAGGACGAGGCAAATCCAGTATAGTGGGGCTATAATTACACACCGAATTTGGTTGGATTCTGACTAATGGTTTAAGAGATAGCATAACAGATTGACGGACTAATGGACTGAGACGATTTTAATATCCCCTACACGAAAGCATGGGGATAACTAGAATGCAGTCGATGGTGTGCCATTGCAAATCCCAATGTTTTCTCCACATGGTCTAAGTACATTTGTACCAAAATCCCCTTCCCGAGCCCGAATCTGCCCCTAGGATCAAACTTTTACTTGTATAATATTCTATGAGTTTTCCCATTCAATTTGATATGCCACATGACCATGTTCGGAAAAACTTAAATTTTGACCTTTTGACCCCCCCTTAGGTCCCCAATCTGACCCTAGGGTTAAAATTTTATCTGCATTACACTCTACTAATCATCCCCTTCATTTTGATATGCCACATTCAATATGTTTTACACTACTAATTATTACTTCTGCAATGTTTGGTATCAAAATCTATTAAAACAGACTTTGTAATTATCCCCACGTTTTTCGAAGATATTGTTATCGGCTGACTCTCTTTCTGTCCATACGTCTGTCCGGCTATCTCCTCCTAAACCGCTGATTGGAATCCAACCAAATTTGGTGTGCAGGTTGCTTACATGAGTGGCTCGCGCAACGGCACATTTACCTTTGGGCCCCACCCTCATGGCCTTCGAGAGGGGTCAAAAGGACAAATACCAATAAAATTCAAATACAAAGTCAATTTTATAGATTTTGCAACCAAACTTTGCATAAGTAATTATTAATGAAATATGTATAACATATTGAACAGGATTTTGGCTGCGACCCCTGGGTCATGCCCCACGGGGTCACACTTGGGGGGTCGGGGGAGGAGGGGGTCAAATTTGAAATTTTTCAAAATAGTCATGTGGGATATTATCATATGGAAGAGTATGATTAGTAGAATACAATATAAGTAAAAGTTTGACGGGGCCCTTAGGGAGGGGTCAAAGGGTCAAAATTTAAGAATTTTTTAAACATAGTCATGTTGCATATCAAATTGAAGGGTATGATTAGCAGAATAAAATACAAGTAAAATTTTGACCCTAGCGGCAGATTGGGGCCCGAGGGAAGGGGATTTTGGTACATAGTCCCTGCGGAGAAAACATGGGTAGAGTACTATCATAGGGATCTTCATAATTGGGACAACTTCAGGGCTAGCCGCTGTTCATCCGACAAAATCCTTTTTTTTTTTTTTTTGGGTTTGGGTTTTACGGCCCTTTCAAGATTATTTCACTCATATCGAGCCGATCGTTAATCAGAGGTGGGCGAAAACCGGAGTACCCGGAGAAAAACCACCTGACCTTCCGTTGCAGAACTTGGCTTCTCACACGTGATCCGAGCAAGGCTCGAACCCACGGCGGTGAGAGACCTAATGACTAAGAGTCAGCACTCTTATCCACTAGGCCACGGAGGCCCGTTGACAAAATCCTTTCATGACATATCAGGGCAAAACAGACATAGTGACTGACAATGTAGACACTGATCAGGATGCTCCCTTTGGAACAATCTGATCAGGGTCTGCACCATCTGTCCGAATGATTAGGACCATTAGGGTAAAAAAAAATCTACATGCAGCAATTTTGGACCAGAAGAGGTTATGGTTCACAACATACGCTGATGTTGTAATATAAACATCTCAACTGAATCCAGAGGATCTAACTTTTCAGAATTTATTTACATCACAAGGAGGATCACCTTAGCAGTTTGATATGAGTCTGGACAGTTTGGTTAGGACTGTCTCTTCACTACGATAAATCAATGATGTATTAAAGAAATTAATTATTAACTTACAATTTTTGTACTTCTTGTTAACTCCAAATTTGGCTGAATTTACTCCTGAATCCAACTTTTTGGAAAGTCTCAATAGAAAAGTAGGGTAAAACTACAACTTTTTCTGGAGACAGCATTTTTACTCCAATTTTCAAAATCCTAGTGAGAACCCTGCAAAGGGCACAATGTGCTCTGGCATTGTAATCACAATAGGGATTCATATTGCAACAATGCATGGTCAGTCATTTGTAACCACTGCCCAACACCCCCACACACACCTACGGGGAATAGCGGGGACTAAGACTTTTCACAGCCCTGCTAGAAGTCCTGCACTGTGGGGACCTCCAGAATGTCACAGCCCCACTGTTTATAACAGTTAATTCCACTGGGGATATATTTCATAATATCAAAACCCCTGCATTAACCAGTCACTGCAGGGGAACACAGAGGTTAAGTACCCTGCTCATTAGCCCTGCTATCCCCCATCCATCAACGTAAATGACTAGTGCATAAAGGTCCTAAGAATTCAGACACTGTGAGGGCTTATGATGTTATGACAAACTCATGGGTGCAGATGGGGCGACAAGCAGTGTTGGCCCTGGACCAGTCTGATCTGGGTTCCATGGTTCAGATAGAACTGTCTGTCCCAATACTTGGGATCAATATGGTAAAACAATGTTCTTAAAAGGATTGTTTGCACATGATAACTTAGTACAATATGCTGCTGCAGTGTATGAAATCTCCTAATCAGGAGAATATATTCCCAGATGGTCTGAGATGGATGACAAACTCTTTTCATGACCATTAATTATAAGAGTTGTATAGATTGACTGGCAAACAATGTAGACCCTGATCAGACTGCTCCTTTAACGATCTGCTCAATATGAGTGAAATTATATTGTAAGGGCCATAAAACCACCCCAGTATGGCCCACCCCACAAAATAAGGCATGTATTTGTTATGGGGATGACTATCTCCTGAATATACCTTTTGTTCACGCAATTTTATTTTATTATTTTTACACCCCTATACTGGTCAGTATCTACCTGTCAATGTGAAAGGGGCATCTGAGCCACCAGGTTTAATATCTGGGTACGGAACCTGCACCCTGATACTGCAAATGACCCTTTGCAATCTAGTGGTATTTGTATCCACAACCTATTTCTCATTCTTGCACAGGTCATCACAATGAAACATTTATTCATGTCAACTTGGAAAGTTGTTGTGTAGTATTGATTTTTAATCCCTTCCAAGCTCTAACTGCTAATCCTTTCCATGCCACTGTTGTGTGGACTCGCATATACTGCTCCACGTTCCAAGCGATTTCACGCACATCAGGTGCATAAATTTACCGGAATGCTAATTACCGGAATGAACCGGAAAGGACCCATTTCTACCCAGGTTTCTCCCTATTTTTGGGATATTTCCATAATATACAGTCTACTTACACTGCTGTCATTGTTAACTATATTCTGAATGCCCCTTTTCGTAAAAGAATTGTCCCATTTGAAATACGGGTTTAAGTTCACAATAATGTCAATCAGTGCACTCAATGTCTGCCTTGGTAGTTCAGTCGGATGCGCATCAGACTGGTGATCAGAAGGTTAGCTATTTGGTAGATCTGTTTGGAGGATGGATCATGAAATATATTTTTAACAGAACAGCTATTCTCTTTGTTTTGCTGAGCCAAGAAGGGCAGTTGTCAGAATCTGGCGACAGATTGTAACAATACCGGTTAACTGCATTAGCATAAGCTGGCCCAGAAAAGTGTGGATAGGTAGAGTGACTGGCTTGATATGACCTTAACATTGTTAACTCTTAGTAATTATCTTAGATTCAGAAAGTACTATTTCCTCTGTTCCTCTGAGTCAAGAAAGGACAGCTCTGTCAGTTTCTGGTGAAAGAATGCACACTTTACTTGTTAACCACTTATGCATACATGTAAGTGGGCCCAGGAAAAGTGTAGATAGGTAAACTAACGGACTTTACATGACCATGTTGACTGGGCTGTTAAACTCCATGTAATATTTCTAGAACCAGAAAATATGGCACATCTTTTTTCTCTGCTTCACTGAGTCAAGTCTAAATGGTGTTCTGGAACATATTCCCAATGCGACCAAATTTGCATGAAAAGATGCATGCAGAATGTAGCTAACTTTAACAGCAGTGTAAGCAATTTGTATATTATCAAAATATCCTAAAATAGGAGGGAATCTGGGTAGAAATGGGTCCGTTCCGGTAATTAGGTCCGTTCTGTTAAATTTATGCACTGAGGCACACCCATTAAAGTTTCACGCGTTTTGCATGCAAATAATTTGCTTGGCTTCTGTGATTTTTCCTGTGACAGTCGACGAAATAACCAACACGCCGAGTTACGGTGTAGTCCGGTAACATTGCGCACATAAAGTTTTGATAGCTATGTGTGACTTTGTGGAAACAACCAATCAAAAACTCACAATCAAAACGATTGCAATACTGTCCTATCTACCAACTGCAATAGAAACTGGCCTCTGAAGCTTTAACAGGCAGGAAAATTAATGCTAAGAAAAGGGATACCCCCTTGAAACTGAATTACAAATTCTGTCGCCTTACACTGCGCACAATAACTGTTTTGAGCTGATTGAACACGAAGGTTGACTCAAACAAGTTGTATATTAGATATTCTGTAATGTTGTTAGATGCAGGAAAATTACATACAAAATGTTTGTCCCTTTGCCTATTTTTAAACTCAGTCTTTCAAAGTTTGGCTTGGATATTTTCGGTCTTTTCACAATTTGACAAAATTGAAAAATTCTGCAAAACTGTCACATCTGCACGTGCAACTCCATCTTTTCAAGGCTAAGTTAAAACGTAACGCCGATGCGCTGGTGGTGGTGGAAGAAATTATGAGGGATAAAGATACTGAAAACTAGAATGCAGGTTGCACAAAATTAACGGCTACCCAATGTTAATGGACTCGACTGTAGGGCTGGCTAATCGGAGCTGAAATGATAATCGATTATCAGTCTTGTCATTCCGATCAATAATCGATTAGTAATCACTGAAGATTTTGTCACAATGTTACCTGTCTGGCTTTCTGGCTGAACATGACTCTTACCATGTGTTGAACTTCACTCTAGGGTTTTGCCCAGACAGGCCGGAGCAAACAGTGTAGACCCAGATGAGACGCCGCAGAACGTGGCTTCTCACCAGGATCTGCACTGTTTTCCACTCATCCAGCTATTTAAGAAACATCTTTGGCTGGTAAATTCTACTAAGAAAATAATCGATTACGAAAAATCAGTATCGATAATCATATTTCTTGAATGTATCAATCAATTAATCGATTATCCGATTAATAGTGGCAGCCTTACTTGACTGTACTCCCATACATGAGAGTTCTGCGTTCCGGACATTTATATTTTACATTCATATGCTGATATTTACGTTTTTTGTTTTTATTCGGATTAACGTGTGCACAACAATAAAAAAAAAAATCTTTAAATGGGTGCATGTGATCGTCTAACGTGTTGTACTACACGCCGAGTGTACTGTATTAAGATGTCGGGTTTTGTTTGATTTGAGGTTTAACGTCCCCGCCAACATAGTTTAGGTCATTTTGGAGACGTTGCTTCCAGTTTTGTGGGACTTTTACCCGACATTGAGATGAAATGACATCTCAATCCCTGCCGCCCAATAAAACCAATATGGTTTATATGCTTGGACGGGACCGACTCGCAGCAGTTTTCCTGGGCAGGCTTAGACCTTCTAAGCATATTACCAGTACTAATGTGCGGTTGGTATCAACTCTGCGTGGAAGCATCGTGCAGCCCATCTATTTCTCCAACTTGGAGTCCAAGCCCTGATGGGCAGGGGCAGTAAGATGTCGGGTAAAAATCACACTCTGCCTGCTGCCTTCACCTAATACATGGACATGGATCCTAGCCAACTATCTTTCAGCCAAGGCTATATAATATTAGGGATGAACCATTACAGTTATTTTGTGCCCTGCACCTTCGTCTGATCATAACCTGATAACGGCAGCATTAAATCAACAAATTACACCCCCCCCCCCCCCCCCCCCCCGGGAACAAGACAATTCATCGACAAGACAATTCATCGACACGGTTTTTGGAGACAATTCATCGACACAAATGAAGACAACTCATCGACACTTTTTGAAGACAATTCATCGACACATTATCATGTTGAAATTATACACACGTTGATAAAATGAAGACACTGTTTTGAAAAATAAAATGATCTTTTATCACGTTAATGATCAAAATAACGAATTTAGAAACATTTAATTTAATATTTTGGCTTATTGACCATTTTAACCGCATAAAAGAAAATGTATACGGAACTTGGTCAAATATTATTCAAAACTTTCATAATCAAAATAAAAAAGATAGAAAGTGAAGCTGGATTGTGAGTTACATGTATGTTTGCAGTTTTTCCCTAAATTTTCAGCATTAAATAAGATCCTGCTCAAATCAAAACGATTCTAATGATAACGCCTAAAGTTTATAGGCAGAAATATGAAACGTAAACATAATCCCATTTATCCAATTTAGTACCATATACCCCAAAACGGGTACCCTGGCAAACAATGTAGGCTCAGCTCAGACGCCGCAGAACGCGGCGTCTGATCGTTCTGCGGCGTCTGATCAGGGCCTACACTGTTTGGAAAAAGTTCAGCTATTTTCCAACTTGAACAAATTTAGTTGAAAACACAACCTGACAACCCTACATTTTTAAATGGACTATGCTATATATAAGGAGGAGGATTCCATTTGGTACAAAAAGGGTTAAACTGAACTTTTACCCCTAAAGTGGGATTAATCAAGGTCCACCGCATGGGCTTTTTATCTAGATGATAATCCACCGACACGATTTATATCTCATGATCAGAATTAGGTATCTAAATGCGAATTGTACAAATCTCGAGGCTAAATTATCCTCCAAATCCAGTGGTCCTACTATCAATACTGACACTACATAGCAATCAGCATCCTAAAAGCTACATGCTATCCTCAATTACTTTGAGACAGCTCCCCGACAGTCACTTTTTGCGACATCAAATCAGACGAGGAAATATAAAACTATTGCGGTTAAAATGGTCAATAAGCCAAAACATTGAATTAATTTTTTCTAAATTCGTAATTTTGATCATAAACGTGATAATAGATTTTATTTTCAAAACATTGTCTTCATTTTATCAGCTTGTGTATAATTTCTTCATAATAATGTGTCGATGAATTGTCTTCAAAAAGTGTCGATGAATTGTCTTCAATTGTGTCGATGAATTGTCTCCAAAAACCGTGTCGATGAATTGTCTTGTCGATGAATTGTCTCGATTCCCCCCCCCCCCCCCCCCCCCCCACCCACCCATCAACCGACCCGAAGCCACAACTATCCTGATAAATCTACGAAAATCGACTATCTGCCCTTATCAATAAGAAAACATACGCATTCAGAAGATCTACAACTGTTTCATCGACAAAACAGTTACTGTTTGTTGTTCTACAACGGAACTTCGGAAGTTGTCAGGCATGTATTTTCTCGAAAATGGCGTATCCGAAATTTGTCGGTGTATTTGCCGGTATGGCGCTGCCCGTAACGATACTTTGGCGATCTGTATTAGACGGAGATAAGCAAACTCTGAAGAGAAGGTTTAAAATTGGGTGCTTCATTGTCAAATTAGAAATATAGCAACACAGAATAAGTTAAAAAAATATTCCTTGAAGGAAAAAAACAAGATCTGCATAAATCCGGTACCAGTCCGGCAAATACCGGTATGTACTTTCGTTGACCAGCCCGCCGCATTCAAACCGTGAGGGCCCAAGAAACGTCGACTTTTTTAAACAAAGGGCTTTCCATGATATAACATATTAAATAACTTTATGCTCATATTGAATATCATCATTCAAACATATTTGTGTGAATATATAGTCAAAAAGCAG
>OY757018.1:100983176-101153936 GCA_963580285.1 Lucinisca nassula
AAGACTGTGCACTATTCTGTATTGACAATATATAACCAAAGAAATTGCCTTAATGCCAGATCATTTCATAAATGGCCTCGTCGAAGCAATTTATTTTTATATAATAATAACGGAGTATAATGTCTAAACCTCTTCAAATATTCCTATGGATTGATATTGACAATAACTAACCCAAGAAACTGTCGTATGCAAGATCACTTCATAAATGGCCTCACCGATGCAATATATATAATTTAGAAAAATGTTAACAGAGTATAATGTTTAAACCTCTCTGAATATTCTGATCATTTTTTTGGCATTCGGAATGATATTGACAATACCTAACCCATGAGGCTGTTTTATGCAAGATTACTTTATAAATGGCCTCGCAGAGGCAAAATAAAATAAAAAATGAATGCGAAGTATAACATCTAAACCCGGCTTTGATCATTTTCGGCATACAGGTTGATATTGACAATACATAACCCGCAAAATTTCCTTATGCCAAATTACTTTACAAACGGCCTCGCCTAGGCAAACTGAAAAAATTATTTCGAAGTGTAACTTCTAATCTACTTGGAATATTTTTGACAACTGTTAGCATACAGATAGATAATGTACAGATCTAACCAACGCGATTCCTGAATGCCCAATTTCTTTATTTTAGCCTCGGCAAGGTAAAAAATTCACCCACTGACACGGACGTATAACTTTCCAACCGACGGGTATATTTTTATAATGTTTTGCATGTAGATGTAAATTGACAAGATCAAGCTAATGATGTTGTCTAATGTCAGATAGCTTTATCAACAGCCTCACCGAGGTAATTTTTAAACACTGATTACGGGTGTATAACTTATAAATTGCTGGGAAAATTATGATAATTTTTCACATGACGATAAACATCATCAAGACGTAACCAAGGAGAATGTCTAATGCAAGATAAATAACCTCCCAAGGGTAATTTTTCAAAAACTGATTACATAAAAAAAATTTAAAGCCGCCAAACAATTGCGCAAGCCGCAGTTATTGCACGAACTATATAGCTCAGCAGAAATCTTCAAGTAAACTGCAGAACTGCATGGTTGCTGTATTGCTCAAAAACATTGATTGTGGGTACTTGATAAAACTGCCTCGTCAAGGCGGTTCAATCAAGTCCCCGCAGTCAATGTTTTGAGCAGAGATAAGAAAATATCACAATTTTGTATCTTAAAATTCCCATTTTTTTTGCCGAAAAATTGACAATGTATTTGTAGAGGCGTGTTTTCGTGATGGTTGTTGCGGGGTCTGCACCTAAGCGTGAGTTAATTTCAATATAGGTCTTGTTGCTTTAACACGACTTCTGGCCCAGAATAGCTTCAAACAGCTATCTTCATTGGATAAATATGAGCCTGAATTAAAATACCAATCAGACGCTAAATCAAATTATCAAAGCTACGCTCCATCAGCACTCTCAGTGCTTTGATTATTATTTCTGCTCCAAGACATATGTTATGGGTAGTCGTGAGATTTGTTTGTTTGTTTGATTGATTTGAGGTTTAGCGTCCCCGTCAACACTGTATAAGTCATTTTGGAGACGTCGCTTCCACTTTTGTGGGACTTTTACCCGACATTGAGATTAAATGACATCTCCAGTCCTGCCACCCAATGAAACCAATAGGGTTTATAAGCATGGACGGTCCGACTAGCACCGCTTTGCCTGGGCAGGCTTAGATCCTCTAAGCGGTATATCAGCACTCGTGTGCGGGTCGGTTTCAGCTCTGCGTGGACATCATGCAGCCCATCTATTTCTTCAAGCCCCGATGGGTGGGGGCCAGGGTAGTCCAGCGAAACGCCTCAGTGACGAGCACCCATTTTCGGAGTATAAATAAGAAAAAGTATCACCAATGTTCATCAGAAAATTTACCTTTTCATTTTTGAGGTGTGACAGAATGCACTACAACGGATGTGTTATCGTAATGCTACAAGTAGAAGGCCACTGGTAAATGCGACCTACCTTGAAACTCTGTACATGGCTCAGAGAAAACATTGCCTTTACGCCCTGCATTTACTGGATTCTGTTTTCAAACTTCGTACTTTTGCGCAAAGGATCTTTGGATGTCCCCAATGCCTCGAGAATTTACTATAAAACTGGTTCTGAACATGATAAGTCAAAATCATACAACATAGTCCACTTGCTGCATTCAATGAAACTTACATGCTTATATCCAAAACATGATGGCATGTGCTTGTCGTAGTGAAAAGCTTGTCAAAGTGAATAGGTAGCGCATAAATATGTTCTATAAAAGGGTTAACCTTTGGAAGCAAGGAATACACCGTTGGAGTGATAAAGATCTTCGGGGCCAAACTAGATAGTTTCGGCCCGTTATGCCTCATCAGTGATCCTCAACCATTTTCATAACCTCATAATGGAATCAGTGATGAAAGTATAACGTGTAGGGGTCGCAGGTCTTAGGTCGGTGGTTTTCGCTTCCCCCTAAAGATACATTAATTGTCTCCTATTTGGGTCTGTTGATTGATAAACCCAAAGTTGCTTACTACAGAAGCTCCCTACCTGCTATTGTCCGACCATGTACAAAATCCAGAGACCGGTGGTTATTTATAGCAGCAGTCCTTCTGTGACGCCAGGGCTCTGTGTAAAAAGTAAATCTGGCATGGGCTCGTATGCTGGGTCATTATAAACAGTGCAGTCCTAGATCAGACGCCGTATAACATCGGTGTTCGAGCCATCGATTCTATTATAAATGGCAATCTGGAGCTATTGATTTTGTTTGGTTTATTTGATGTTTAATGTCCCGATCAACACTTTAAAAGTCATTTTGGAGACGGTGCTTCCATTTTTGTGGGACTTTACCCGACATTGAGATAAAATGATATCTCAAGCCCTGTCACCCAATGAAACCAATAGGGTTTATAAGCATGGACCGTCCGACTCGCACCGCTTTGCTGGACAGGTTTAGATCCTCTAAGCGGTTTACCAGTACTCATGTGCGGTCGACTTCAGGTCTGCATGGAAGCATCATGCAGCCCATTTATCTCTTCAAGCCCCAATGGGCGGGTACCGTCGGGGCTATTGGACGTATTCCCAACACACCTGTATAAGTTTGACCCCACTGAACCCGACTTTTATATAATATAACTGAGGTTTTCAGGGGTAAGACTTATTTTTCTTATTTCTGCTCTAAAATATAGATACGGGCCTCCGTGGCCTAGTGGATAAGAGCGCTGACTCTTAGCCATTAGGTCTCTCACCGCCGTAGGTTCGAGCCCGCTCGGGCCACGTGTGAGACGCCAAGTTCTGCAACGGAAGGTCAGGTGGTTTTTCTCCGGGTACTCCGGTTTTCGCCCACCTCTGATTAACGATCGGCTCGATATGAGTGAAATAATCTTGAAAGGGCCGTAAACCCCCCCCCCCCCCACACACACACAAAAAAAAATATATAGATTGTGGGTACTCGTTAGAACCGGTGGTTCTAACGTGTACGCGCAAGCTATATTTTGAGCAGAAATAAGAAAAATATCACATTTTTTCATCTGGAAATTTACGTTTTATCGGCGGTGAAATTTACAAAGCATTAGTATATGCCTGGTTTAGTAATGGGGACTCAATGGTGAGTTCGAATTAGCAATGTTAAACGGGTCTTTCGTGTTGGAGCTTTTGAAGTTTCATCTTATGAATAAATACTGCTACTATTATCTGACTTTATTCTATTAGCAATTCCATTTAATGAACGCCCGGAGAATTAATGTTATTGGACGTGCCACCATAATACAATTCTTGTTCAAAACAATTCTGCTAGATTGATGGATTGGGGTTTAACGACACGTCAACCCTTGTGGGTCATTTTGTTTCGTCTCCCAGAGAAAGAGAGCAAACAATTGATCAATTAGTAGATGAGATGGACGAGGGGAACCAGTCAACATAGGGAAAAGGGGGTGGAAGGAAAGGAACAAGCATTGTCCAACTGCACGTATACGCCGATATTTGAACATTTCAGGTACTTGTGCAATGGCCAATATTTACATTCCCAGTGTAAGGTCTAATGTAAGCCTACAGAAAATAATATAGTTCATACTTCCATGAACGCATCGAGTCACATGATTTCCAGTGACGTCAAGTCACGTCAGTCAAAACCATGGTTCTCTGCGGGCGTTGATGACGTCAACGGTGTTCCGCTCTTTGTAGAAAAACTGCGTGTAAATGTTTTTTTAGCTGTAAAAGTTTGCCCTTTAAGGATTTTTTTCGCCCGCCCAGCGACGAGGGGCAAAGAATGTAAATATAAAAAAATGAACTTATTTTTTCTGCTTTTCATGAAAATATGAACGACAGTGGATCGCTGGCCAGTTACTTTGCACGTGACCCACTGCGTTCATGCTTTCAAGGACAGCTGAAAAACAAATTCATTTATCAATTGAACGTTTACCACTTCTTCGGCGCCTCGCCCATCAGGGCCTGGAGAAATAGATTGGGCTACACGGTACTTCCGTGCAGAGCTGAAACCGACCCAACTTTTGAGTACTGGTAAAGCCTGTCCAGGCAAAATGGTACGAGTCCCTTCAATCCTAGCAGCTTGATTCTGCGGTAGGGACACAAACAAACAAACAAACAAAAAGCACTACTTCGATATAATGTAGTTTCTAGTCCTTTTAGGCTGTAGAGCCCATGGTTTGCATGAAAATTGAGGTATGCTGATTTTCCTGCCAGGTGACGACAGAGTTTACACGTTTGAAAATAATATGCAGTTTTCAAACCATTAGAAAAACATCTCCATGTGACGTAGTTCATTCTGTTCAAGCAATTGCACAATGACACTTTTCTGAAGAAAATATAAATATTTTTCTTAATTCCGCTGGAAACATAGGTGTCGAGTGTTCGCTAGAACCGCCTCAATGAGACAGGTCTAATGCGTACCTGACACAGATTGCGGTTGTTTTGTAGAACCGATTGATTAAGGTGTTTCTAACGGGAATCTAAAATCTGGCTCCGAGGTTATTATATTTCATGTCCAACTTACTTGAGCCTGAAATTTGTCATACTCATAATTTTTAAAATGCCAACATTTGTTGGCATTTTAAAATTTATGAGCAGGATAAATGACATTCTGCGCTGATCTGAGCAGGAAAATTGTCTGATTTGTTTGTATTTTAATAGTTATTAGCACAAGCAATTTCGTTCTCAGCTTAGTTGGGCATGGACTTTTTTTAAAATAATAGGACTTGTTTTTGAACAAAAATATGAAAAACTATGTGAACGCTTGTAATCCCCACATTTCTTCGTATAAAGTTTGGGTTTCAACCTGGCTTGTGAAAACGTATCGTTAAAACTTAGATCGTGTATTATGGCAGATAAGCTAATATTTGCTCAAAATCTTTGGGTAGCTTTTACATATTTTCTAGCAAAAATATCAGAGCATAACGAAACTTTTCAATTTATTTTGAAACAAAAATGAAGTCCTAATTTTATGGTCAAGTTTTATTCCAGCAGTGCAAATCTACTTCGATGTATGCGATGATAATACGAGTATTTCATTGGTTTGGTCGCCATGAGGCGACGGTGGTGCAGACGGTGGTCCAGAGACCGAACTGCTACACTGAACTAGTCAAATGTAGGCGGCATGACAACCTCAGCTGGAATCTGATCCATTAATATAAAGTATGGACAATGGGCAAAATGAGTACTTATAATAATAAGCAGTGGTGTGTATCTGGCGGAAGGCAAGGCGGTGACTGTGGTGCCTGTTTGGAAACTTCCTTAGAATTCCTTTTCTTGAACTTAAGGGAAATCCATAGTTTTAGCTTGGGATAGAAATTCTGTTCTAACCCTGGTGGTCTAACCAAAAATCGAATATTCTCGCGTGTTTGACAAATGCACTGGTTAAATACAGCCTCAAATGCACCATCGTTAAGGCTGACGTCACAGCACGTCACGTGACATCACGTAACATTCCTGAAGTGTTATCACAATATGGCGGACGTCGGCAACCGAAGTGACTGTAGCATTAAAATCCGCGCTAAGAAATGGAAGGTATGCAAGAAAAAGAATCATATATGGGCGTGAGGGGTGGATAGAAAAATCCGTCCCTCGGGATCACTGTCCGGCATCATGCACGACAGTGACCCTCGGTACGGATTTTTCCATCCACCCCTCACACCCATATAAGATTCTTATAATCCTACCCAAATTATTCTGCAAAGGGATAGGATAAAAATGGAGAATACACTTGTGTTTGATGTGCGCTTATTGAATACGACCTCGTGTAAGGTAGCATTACACTAAATACTGGGAGGTGCCGGGTTTTATCACTTTGGGACAGAGCTTTTAGTTGCGCTCTAAATACCAGACTTGCTTCCATTGGATATATATCCCATGTTTTATCCAATGTGAGAAAATGATAGGTATAAGGGACTAAAATGATGCATGTTTTATAAATATATCTGGAAGCTCAAAGAAATTTTTGCTGATTTTATATGGTCAACCCTCCTTTAAAAATGTTGGTTTTATTTACTCCGTTCTAGCAGGTAAACAAACATGGTTGACTGTAACTTGAAAATGAGCCGGTCAACATGTGGATTTTTTCTCATTAACTTGTTGGGCTAGGATGGCTCTATAAACAAGTAAGGTTTGAAAAGTTTTGTATTTGTAGTTTTTGTAGGAGCAGGTAAAAGGTTACTATTGTCGCCTATGGAAAACATTTAGTGGAAAGCTCCCGTAAGCCATCGGCTGGCGTGCTAACATGTCACGTGATGTCACAAAACACAATATGGCGGACATCAATCCACGCCGAGAAATGAAATACATGCAGAAAAAATCTTAAATGGTGTTGAGGGGTGGATAAAAAACTATCCCTTGAGATCATAGTTTGGCATCATTCGGGAAGACTCTTGACCCCCTGAGACGGATGTTTCTATCCAACCTTCGCACCCATGTAAGATTCTAACATTCTTTGAGAGGTTGCCTCAACAGAAGGTACACAGTTCCGCCAAGGCCCAACTTACATACGAATCTGTTTACCTTCACGGGTTTTGCTTGTTTGATTTAAGGTTTATCGTCCCGGCCAACACTATTTAGGTCATTTTGGAGACCCTGCTTCAAATTTTGTAGGACGTTTACCCGACATTGAGTTATTCCTTCTTTGTGTTTTCTGCATAAAGTGTCCTCTGGTCAGGGATCACCTTTGGGACTGTTCAAAAGTGGTCTTAAAGACCACTTGTGAACAGTCCCAAAGATGGTCTTAATATAGGACTTTTACTGTACTCGAGTATCACCAAAAATGAATAGTGCAGAATGAAGATATTATGTTCTTCCTAATTGTATCTCACACAACGAGACAGTGATGAATCGTCATCCTTTGATCTTTCCGACATTAAATTCTGATTATATACAGTTACTATAGTAATTCTACAGTAGCAACGAACACTGGGAACTTCGCATACATCTACAGTTGAGACTGATGTGTAAACGAAACAAGTCTGTGACACGAACTTGCTGAAAACGTCCATTATATACAGTACATTCCTACATTTAAACCACCTTTGGGACTGTTCGAAAGTAGTCTTAAAGACCACTTTTGAACAGTCCCAAAAGTGGTACCTCACCAGAGGAAACTATATGCAGAAAACACATAGAAAGAACAAGTGTAGCCTACTAAATAAGCTTTTAGAAGCAGACTTAGTCTGAATTTTAAGAGGTCTTAATAGCGGAATTCCACTGTACTGATATAAAAGTGGGTTTACTAGTTTTGTTTGTTTGTTTGATTTGAGGTTTAACGTCCCCATCAACACTGTATAGGTCATTTGGAGACGTTGCTTCCAATTTTGTGGGACTTTACCCGACATTGAGATGGAATGACATCTCAAGCACTGCCGTCCAATTAAACCAATAGGGTTTATATGCATGGGCGGTCCAACTCGCATCACTTTTCCTGGGCATGCTTAGAACCTCTAAGCGGTTTACCAGTACTCATGTGCGCTTGGTCTCAGCTCTGCGTGGAAGCATCATGCAGCCCAATCTATTTATTCAAGACACCATGTGCGGATGCCGGGGTTTACTAGTAAGTTTGTCTTTTTCTGCTAGTGTTTAGGTACTTGTTAGAACAGCCCCCTCTCATCGACCCGCACACGAGTACTGGTGAACCGCTTAGAGGATCCACAAAGCGGTGCGAGTCGACCCGTCCATGCTTATTGGGCGACAGGGCTTGAGATGTCAGTTCATCTCAACGTCAGGTAAAAGTCCAACAAAATTGGAAGAAACGTCTCCAAAATGACCTTTACAGTGTTGACGGGGACGTGTAACCTCAAATCAAACAAATCATGTTCTTTGTATTTGTCCCTGGTTAAAAATGATGTACTTAACTGTTCATCATAAGTTCTTGTGTATTTGTCCCTGGTTGAAAATGATGTACTTAACTGTTCATGATCACTTCTTGTGAATTTGTCCCTGGTTGAAAATGATCCACTTAACTGTTGATCAATCACTTCTTGTGTATTTGTCCCTGGTTGAAAATGATATACTTAGGTGTTCGTCATTAGTTCTTGTGTATTTGTCCCTGGTTGAAAATGATGTACTTAACTGTTCATCATCAGTGCTTGTGTATTTGCCCTGGTTGAAAATGATGTACTTAACTGTTCATCATCAGTTCTTGTGTATTTATTCCTGGTTGAAAATGATGTACTAAACTGTTCATCACCATTTCTTGTGTATTTATGATGTACTTAACTGTTCATCATCAGTTCTTGTGTATTTGTCCCTGGTTGAAAATGATGTACTTAACTGTTCATCATTAGTTCTTGTGTATTTGTCCCAGGTTAAAAATAGGGATCTTAACTGTTCATCATCAATTCTTGTGTATTTGTTCCTAGTCGAAAATGATGTACTTAACTGTCCATCATCAGTTCTTGTGTATTTGTCCCTGGTTGAAAATGATATACTTAACTGTTCATCATCACTTCTTGTGTATTTGTCCTGGTTGAAAATGACGTACCTAACTCTTCATCATCACTTCTTGTGTATTTGTCCTGGTTGAAAATGACGTACCTAACTCTTCATCATCACTTCTTGTGTATTTGTCCCTGGTTGAAAATGATGTACTTAACTGTTAATCATCACTTCTTGTGTATTTGTCCCTGGTTGAAAATGATGTACCTAACTCTTCATCATCACTTCTTGTGTATTTGTCCCTGGCTAAAAATGATGTACCTAACTCTTCATCATCACTTCTTGTGTATTTGTCCCTGGTTGAAAATGACGTACCTAACTCTTCATCATCACTTCTTGTGTATTTGTCCTGGTTGAAAATGACATACCTAACTCTTCATCATCACTTCTTGTGTATTTGTCCCTGGTTTAAAAATGACGTACCTAACTCTTCATCATCACTTCTTGTGTATTTGTCCTGGTTGAAAATGACGTACCTAACTCTTCATCATCACTTCTTGTGTATTTGTCCTGGTTGAAAATGACGTACCTAACTCTTCATCATCACTTCTTGTGTATTTGTCCTGGTTGAAAATGATGTACCTATCTCTTCATGATCACTTCTTGTGTATTTGTCCTGGTTGAAAATGACGTACCTAACTCTTCATGATCACTTCTTGTGTATTTGTCCCTGGTTGAAAATGACGTACCTAACTCTTCATCATCACTTCTTGTGTATTTGTCCTGGTTGAAAATGACGTACCTAACTCTTCATCATCACTTCTTGTGTATTTGTCCTGGTTGAAAATGACGAACCTAACTCTTCATCATCACTTCTTGTGTATTTGTCCTGGTTGAAAATGACGTACCTAACTCTTCATCATCACTTCTTGTGTATTTGTCCTGGTTGAAAATGACGTACCTAACTCTTCATCATCACTTCTTGTGTATTTGTCCCTGGTTGAAAATGACGTACCTAACTATTCATCATCACTTCTTGTGTATTTGTCCTGGTTGAAAATGACGTACCTAACTCTTCATCATCACTTCTTGTGTATTTGTCCCTGGTTGAAAATGATGTACTTAACTGTTCATCATCACTTCTTGTGTATTTGTCCCTGGTTGAAAATGATGTACCTAACTCTTCATCATCACTTCTTGTGTATTTGTCCCTGGTTGAAAATGATGTACTTAACACTTCATCATCACTTCTTGTGTATTTATCCCTGGGTGTAGATTTCCATTTTCTTTTCTTTTCCACGAAACTATTGAGATCTTCCACGTTATCAGTGGATACGACGATGAGATAATACCGTTGCAGTATGACGTCACTCTGACGTTAATACGGCGCTCTTGCAAGCTTGAAAACATGTTGTGAGCTGAATGGAATGGGAGCTCTGACACAACTTCTGAAACACGCCTATACAAACACATCGTAAACTTTACAGCCGAAAAAAAAAACCCACTAAAATTTTAAGATGGAAAAAAGTGATATTTTTCTTATTGATGCACAAAATATAGATTGTGAGTACTCGTTAGAACCGCCTCGATAAGGCGGTTCTAACGGGTACCCACAATCTATAATGTAGAGCAGAAGGTTTACCCTTGCAAACCCCAGTTTTACTATATAAAAGTGGGGTTCAAGGGGGTCAGAATTATATACGCGTGTTTTCGTGATGTCGATTGTCACTGGTTGTAGATTCATTACGAAAACATGCCTATGCAAATACATTGTAAATCTAAAGGCCGAAAAATGAAGGTTTTAAGATGAAAAATTGTGATATTTTTCTATTTTTATTTTTTCTGATCTAAAAAAAAAATAGGTTGTGGGTGCTCCTTAGAACCGCCTCATTGAGAGTATCATTTCATGCATAGTAAGTAACACAAAAACCCATTACTTCAATTAATATATGCAGTTATTTTCTCTTTATATATAAGGACCTAATTATAACTTAACACTAAATGCCATATTCGTTCTAAAAGTCATCGTAAAGGTGAAAATTGTACCATAGTTGTTTTCATTTAAAATCCCAAATTGTGGGTATTTCTTTTTCTATGAAAGTGTTCAAAATATGACTTTTGAGCCCTTTTTTATAGCAGTGGGATATTGTCATCCCTGCCTAATTTTTACAGCAGGCCATTGTCCAGTGGGATAGTGTCCTAGTGGGCTGTTGTTCCAGTGAGCTCTTGTTCGTTCACCATAATGACACTTTTTGATGATCCAGAAATCGGAATTCGTTGCCCAGAATTTTTCGCTTTCGCCCTCGCATTGCATGAACGTTTGCTGTTTATTGGTCTGCTCAGGAACCCGGTCGTTGGAATAACATGCAGTCAATTCGATGTGAACACGAACAAGGTTTACCTAGAAGAGCCTCACTCCTTTTCGTGTTTTCTCCATATAACTTGTATTGGCTAATCGGACTTAATTTCTGACAGAATGTAAAGATTGAGGAATTCTCGTGTGATCAGCGGGTTTCTTTGACTGTGCTTTCTGAGAAAATTGCCAGCATCCAAGAAGATAACTTGATGCAAACTTACATTAAACGGCGACTGGTAATAGCCCAAAAAGATAAAGTCCTTAGTGACAGTCGACTGGTAATAGCAAAAACACGTTAAAATGCCTATTGTCAGTCGACTGACAATAGCCAAAATATGTTAAAATGGCTAGCAATAGTCAAAATACGTTAAAATGGCTAGTACCAGTCGACTGGCAATAGTTATTTTTAACTGGTTATGACTATTATCAGTCGACTGTCAACAGCCACTCCGAAAAAAAACAACAACTGATACCCCTAAAACTGAAAATTAAACAGTCACAATCTATAAACTGGAAGATCCCATGTGTCATATATGGGTGCATTCGCGCATGGATTTACTTAAATGGGCAGTGATAATCACTTGGACGATAGCAATGAAGTCTTATCAGATTTTTAACTTTCGTTTGATTGACATATATTTGACCAAAAAAGGAATAAACAGTGATTTCCGGCGAAGATTATCATTGTCTTAGTATGGATTGTCAAAAGTACACTGCATAGCAGACCACTTCTTGATACGTGGATAGCGTTCATGCAAAGTGTAACAATTAACACATTTCGTACCAGAAACCTCAAAACGGTATCCTGGCAAACAGTGCAGGCCCAGATAAGACGTTCAGGGCCTCCACTGTTTGCTAAAAGTTCAGTCATTTACCAAATAATTTTTATGAAACACAACCTGTCACCCCTTAATTTTGAAATGAACTGCTAAATATAAGAAGGAAGATTTCATTTGGTACAAAAAGGATTAACGATAGTGTTTTCTATTGAAGCAACACAAAATCTGCTTGGCCTTGGCGTCATGCCTATATAAGCGAAATGAGATTTATGTTTTCAAATTATAGTCCATCATTATTTGATTGCTGGCCTTGGCGTCATGCCTATAAAAGCAAAATAATACTTTTTGATTTCAAATCACTGTCCATCAATATTTGTGCTGGCCTTGGCTTCATGTCTATAAAAGCGATATAACATTTTTGTTTTCATCTCACTGTCCATCATTGTTTTATTGTTGGCCTTGGCGCCTCGCCTTATAAAAGCAACATAATGTTTTTGTTTTCATATCACTGCCCATCAGTTTTGATCGATGGCCTTGGCGTCAGGCCTATAACAGTAAGATAATGTTTTAATTACAAATCATCGTCAGCCATTATTGGATTGCTGGACTCGGAGTCATAAAAGCAAACTTATACTTTTTGTTTTCAAATGTTCATCATTGTTTGATTGCTGGCCTTGGCGCCATGCCTTATAAAGGCAAAATAATTTTTTTGTTTTCATATCACTGTCCATTATTGTTTTACTGCTGGCCATGGCATCATGCCTATAAAAGCGAGATACTATTTTTGATTTCAAATCACTGTTCATCATTATTTGATTGCTGCCTAAAAAAGCAAACTAATACCTTTTTGTTTTCAAATCATTGTCCATCATAATTTGATTGCTGGGCTTGGCGTCATACCTATAAAAACAAAATAATATATTTGTTTTTACATCACTGCCCATTATTATATGTTTGTTGGCCTTCGCAGTCATGTATATAAAAGCGAAATAATATTTTTGTTTTCATATCACTATCCATCATTGTTTGATTGAAGGCCTTGGTGTCATGTCTATAATAGCAAAATACTAGTTTTGTTTTCATATGACTTTCCATCATTGTATGATTGCTGGCCTTGGCGTCTTTTCTATAAAAACGAAATGATATTTTTTGTGTTCACAGCTCTGTCCATCATTGTTCGGTTGCTGGCCTTGGCGTCATGCCAACAAAAGCGAAAAAATATATGCTTTCCCCTTTTTGACGCTCATTAACAGCTCGCCTGGGTGCAATATTTGTAAAAGCTAAAAAAAAAATATAAAAAAATAATTCAATTCGTCCCTTTATCAGCTCACTAGCTTGGGAGCCATACGACGTCTCCCTTTTCCGGTTCTGCTCAGAGCTCACTAGCTGATAGCTAACCAGCTTGGGTGTCATACTTATAAAAGCAAAGGAATATGCCCCCTTTCGCTGCCCATCATTCTGTGATAGCTGAGTCATATCTATAAGAGCAAAAAGAAACATCAAGAAAACATCTATATAATTCTGACCCTATTGAACCCCATAGTATATAGTAAAACTCGGGTTCACAGAGGTAAACCTTATTTTTCTTATTTCTGTTCTAAAATTTGTATTGTGGGTACTCGTTAGAACCGCATCGAGGTGGCGGTTCTAACGTGTACCCACAATCTATATTCCGAGCAGAAATAAGAAAAATATCACAATTTTTTAGCTTAAAATTTCCACTTTTTGGCAGTAAAATTTACAATGTATTAGTATAGGCGTCTTTTCGTAATGGTTGTCCCGTTCCGATTCTCTGCTCATCATTCTCTTTCAGCTGACCTGGGTACCGTTTGCTATAAAATACAGAAATAGTTCCTCCCCTTTCGCTACATATCATTCTATGGTAGGTAGCCTGGGCGTATGTTTTTTATTCTCTTTCAAATTCAAATTCTCATTTCATGCCAAACTTATAAATATCGTATTTGACGTTTGAAGAACTATAATCTTATATTAACTTTATTACATTCTAGCCTTTGACATTAAATATTTGCCATTGCTGTTCTGTGGTTAATATTTGCATTTTAAAAGCGTTTATTGACTGTGTTGACAAATGGAATTCCGGTTCTTTCCACAAAATATAATCCAGCCGAAGGAATCAATATCGCCACCGTACCAGCTATATCAAAACGATGACAAAATTGTCTTAAGGATAAAAAACAAATGCTTTCATATTTCGTTAAGAGCATACACAGAGGTGGAGCAGTATATTTGCGCTTAAGCGCGTTTCAGTTTCACAATATAGTATTTCAGCATATTTGTCATTACGATAACACGCCAATACAAATACATTGTAAACTTTACCACCGAAAAAACTAAGGTCTTAAGATGAAAAGTCTTACCAAATAACGCTTACCCGTGTAAACCCCAGTTTTACTATATAAAAATTGGGTTCTAGGGGGTCAAAATTATAGGCGTGTTTTCGTAGTGAAACCGTTGTTTAAAAATGGAAGTGAAGACATTGATCAGGAATCGATACAATTAACCGACAGCTCCCATTAGAGACACCAAGGGAAAGAAACACAAACACGAATTAACTAGGCCCTAATGGAAACATCACCAGCGGAAAGCCAAAAGGACAGTTACTTTCCCACAAAATGGCCAATTGGCTGTCAAAGCAAAATAATATAAGCGATACACACACTCAAAGTCAAGCCATAACAAAAATCAACCACGACAGAAGAACCGCCTTGGAACGGTCAGTGAAACGAATTCCACTGGGTGGGGTTGCTTAAATCGATTTTAAGTGGACACAATTCTCGCCCTTATTTCCATCGCGACTTAGACATATAATTTGTTCAGTCCGCATGAAGCTCATCAATGCAACATCTCCGTGAACACAAAAATCAAACAACCACAGAGATGAAACAACGATGAGGACTCGATAGCTAGAAACCACTGAAATGCTGGAGCAAAAGAAGACCAACAGTTAGACTCCGATGAGCCCGACCAAAGAATTATTTTGCAGGTTTTCTTTAAAATCATGGTTTGAAGTTAGAAATGCCTCCTAGCTCATCAGTGCAACATCTCCGTGAACACAAAAATCAAACAACCACAGAGATGAAACAACGGTGGGGACTCGACAGCTAGAAACCACTGAAATGCTGGAGCAAAAGAAGACCAGCCGTTAGACTCCGATGGGCCCGGCCAAAGAATTATTTTGCAGGTTTTCTTTAAAACCATGGTTTGAAGTTTTTAAACCCTAGTTTGAAAACTTGAAACTTGGGTTCAAGTTCAAACCGTGGTTTAAAGATTTATTGTGCACTTGGCTTGGCATAGTTCGTTAACCTGCCGTTTTACATTGATTATTTAATGCGGCATTTATTCTATTGCTTTTGCTTAAAAAGTGTTAGTAGCTTGTTGCAAATGCAAGAGCTACTCACACTTTTTCAGCAAAACTATTTGGCCGTTTATTAGTTGTTGGACCTGCAAAACCACTTAACTTTTTGTCTATTCATCACGTTAACAAGTCCGTGAAATTAAGACCCCCTAAACCCAACTTTATTCAGAGAAAACTGGGCTTTACGGGGGTAAACATTATTTTCCTTATTTCTGTTCCAAGACATAGGTTGTGGGTACTCGTTAGAACCGCCTCAATGAGGCGGTTCTAACGAGCACACAAAACCTATGTTATGAATAAAAATAAGAAAAATATCATAAATTTTCATCAGTAAAATTACATTTTTGAGTTATGAAAAAATGCACTATATCACACGGATGTGTTATCATAATGAATGCGTTTGTTAAGCTAACAACGCTATCATCACAAAAACACGCTTATATAATTTTGACCCCCTAACAAGTTCCCACAATCTATGTTTGGAGCAGACATATGAAAAAAAATCAGACCCCCTTAAAACCACTTTTGTATCGTGAAACTAGAGTTTACAGTGGTATGCATATCTTTTTTATTTCTGCTCAGAAACATAGCTTGTGGGTACTCGTTAGAACCGCCTCGCAGAGGCGGTTCTAACAGTTTCCCACAATCTATGTTTGGAGCAGACATATGATTTTTTTTGTTTTGAATTTAAGGCCCTTTCAATATTATTTCACTCATATCGAGCCGATCGTTAATCAGAGGTGGGCGAAAACCGGAGTACCCGGAGAAAAACCACCTGACCTTCCGTTGCAGAACTTGGCGTCTCACATGTGACCCGAGCGAGGCTCGAACCACAGCGGTGAGAGACCAAATGATCAAGAGTCAGTGCTCTTAACCACTAGGCCACGGAGGCCCGTGACGTATGAAAAATATCAGATTTTTTTCATCAGAAAATTTTCATTTTTATGTGGTAAAATTTTCCAATATATTTGACTAGGCGTGTTTTCGTAATGTAGATCCTTTGAATAGAAGATAAAACATATACTTCTTGCATAAAATCATATGAACATACCTGTTTGAAGCTATTCTGGAATGGGTCAGAAGTCGTGTTCAAACAAGAAAACTCATGTTCAAATAATGAAATCCACGTGCTGTATGAACATGGGTTTTGAACTTTTGATATCACAAGCTGGGCCTTGCTTTTTTACGTTACGTTGAGCGACCTGTCGTTGTCGCCCTGTTCAAAGCATGCTGAAATTTATGATGACGTTAGAACGTCATTGCGGAACTGACGTCATTGTGAATCAGAATTGTTACTGGTCAAATGACATTCATTTACCAGGACCTGTGATATGGAAAGTTAGTCCCTAGCTCTCACCAAAGCGGTAGATCTCTGCACCTTCAGCTGAGGAAATGGTCATATCTGGAAGGGCATTCAAATCTTTAATGGTCCGAGGGAAGAAGGATCCTTTTGCAAATGTCAGTTCTTGCAGTAAGGGTCTGAACGTTCTGAATTATCCGCCATGCTGGTTTTACGATCGCATTAAGCCTGTTCAGGCAAAAACGTACGAGTCGGACTGTCCCTGCATATAAACCCTATTGGTTTGTATGGACGGTAGGGCTTGAGATGTCTTTTCATCTCAATACCGAGTAAAAGCCACACAAAATTGGAAGCAACGTCTCCAAAATGACCTTCATAGTGTTGACGGCGACGGCGACGTAAAACCTCAATTCAAACAAAACGAACGGTCGCATGAAGAGTTTATAGAGAATTTTACACGAGTGGTCATTTCATAAATTTCATATGAAATGACCACGAGTATAAGATTCTTTTTATCGTTTGACCACTTTAAATTGGATTTATCGCCTTTGACATTTTCTTCCGCAAAAATGCATGGTTGACATGGACGTCGTCATGACGTTACTTAATCCCGCCAAAATGTTATAACACGTGTGGTCATACGATTTTCATTACACGACCTTATCCACTGCTTATCAACGACGTCATATGATAAAAATGGTTTTGTGGCGTTTTCGTCACAATCTGTCGTTAGAATCGTTAGTTATGCAAGAATAACGAACATTTAGGGGATAACTGTATTGAAAACTTTCATTTGGGGAGGTAACGACGCGCCAACGTTGTGAGCTGCGTAAAACCAAA
This sequence comes from Lucinisca nassula, assembly GCA_963580285.1. Classification (NCBI taxonomy): domain Eukaryota; kingdom Metazoa; phylum Mollusca; class Bivalvia; order Lucinida; family Lucinidae; genus Lucinisca; species Lucinisca nassula. The sequence continues at coordinate 101,000,682 of OY757018.1, forward strand.
ACCAGTAGATGAAAAGTGAGGTTACTTTATGACGCCGGGTTTCCGACAGTATATCGCAGAATATACTGCGGAAAATTTTGACGTGATCCAATCAGACGTCGCGTTACATACGCAATGGTTATTTCATTGCAATAAAATTTGAAAGGACCCTCGGAAGATATTTTTACATTCGGCCTAGCGCTCTTGTGTTTAAACAGTTTCCTCGTGACCCAGCAAAAGTTAATGTTAATGCAAAACCATGTGTGATCCCTATGTTCTACCAGCAGCTACTTATAACAAAAATTCACTTTACCAAGCATGCCATTAAGGTGGTTTTCTATGCAATGATTGGTTTTCGAATGGGATGAAAATGTGTGATAGTTTACTCTTTATTCTTCATCGATTGTGTCGCTCGATAGAATCGCTTGATATACCACAACGATCGGTATTAAAACTCGTCCAAAATTGTTGTGCATCAGTTCCAAATTTCATACCATGATGTCGGTCAGTGCAAACTGAAAAAAAAAAAAAAAAACCGGCTACTGTCGAAGTTTACATGCAATTGTGGTTTTGCATCTGCAAATCAACCCTTTTTGTACCAAATGGAATCTTCCTCCTTCTATATAGCAGGAGATCATTTCAAAATTAAGGGGTGTCAGGTTGTGTTCCAAGTTCACCAAAATTTCGTAGGAAAATTGGAAAATAACTGAACTATTAGCAAACCGTGGAGGCCCTGATCAGACGCCGCGTTCTGCGGCGTCTGATCTGGACCTACACTGATTGCCAGGGTACCCATTTTGGGGTTTCTGGAACAAAAAGGGTTAAAAATGAAATATTGCCGCTATTATTCTCAACACCATTTTAAAAGTCCGTAAAGAGAAAACCCCTCTAAACCCCACTTTATATAGTGAAAACTGTGGGGAACAGAGGAACTCATTATTTTGCTTACATGGGTTGTGGGCACTCGTTAGAAACTTCTCAATGAAGCGGTTCTAGCGAGCACCTACAACCTATCTTTTGGGTATTTATTAATAAGAAAAATATCACAGATTGTTAACGGAAAAGTAGCCATTTTGGAGATGATGAAATATTGCACTATGTCACGGGTGTGATACAAAATTAGGAAACAATGTACAGTGAAATTGCTATTTTAAGACCACCTTTGAGACTGTTCAAAAGTGGTCTTTTATACCACTTATGAACAGTTCCAAAGGTGGTCCCTGGCCAGGGGACACTTTGGGTAGAAAACACAAAGAAAGATTAAGTGCACCCTTAAAAAGCCTTTTAAAAATGTTCTATAAAAGGGTTATCCTTTGGAAGCAAGGAGTACACCACAGAACTGAAAAAATATGAAGTGTATATGTTTTCTGGGCCAGACGTGCTAGTTTCGGCCAATTAGGCCTCATCAATGACCCTCAGATATTTTCAAAATTCCACAATGGAATCAATGATCCCAAAGGACAAGAAAATATAATCTACACTATGATGTAGGGCAGGGAGACGTTTTACCGCCGCCACACATTCCCACACACCAGCTGTAGTGAACTTAAATATGTTCTATAAAAGGGTTATCCTTTGGAAGCAAGGAATACACCACAGAACTGAAAAATATGGAGTGTATATGTTTTCTGGGCCAGACTAGCTAGTTTCGGCCAATTAGGCCTCATCCGTGACCCTCAGATATTTTCAAAATTCCACAATGGAATCAATGATCCCAAAGGACAAGAAGCGGAATTAGTCTTAATGTTAGGTGGTCTTAATAGCGGAATTTCACTGTATATCCTGATGAGGTGGTTTGCTACGTTTCGTCTCATCAGGATACATGAAGTTCATTTTGAGCCGTTTTAAGAGTTTGGTTTAACAATAACGATAACACTCCCGTGCGACCTAGTGCATTTTTTTTCACTCTCCAAACTGACTACTTTTCTAATGAAAATCTGATAAAAACCCATGATATTCTTTCTTATCTATACTGCACACATAGGTTGTGGGTACTCATTAGAACCGCCTCATTGAGGTGGTTCTAAAGTGTACCCATAACCTCTGTCTTGGAGCAGAAATAAGAAAAATAATCGATACCCCCATAAACCCCAATTTTCGCTATATGAAGTGGTGTTTGGTGGGATGTTCATCTCATGGGACTTGTTCGCATGATGTGAATAACGCAAAGGGTAAAAACTATTTTTGAAATGCACAAAATGTCTATGGTAGTTACAAAGCTATTTATCGCGTAAAGGTTTAATAAAATTAAGCGCTGCAATTCCAGAAATCTATTTCAGAAATCAACGCTTGGTAAAACTCATACCATTGGCTCTGTAAGGCAGATGCACATATGTATTAAGACCAGATAATTAGGCTGGAATAATACAATGAAGTTTCAAGTAGTCTCCAGAGAGACATTTCTTGACAAAACTATCAATTATTGATTCTGATAGGAACGACTGTAAAGCAATGTGACATTTCCAGGGTCTCAGCGGACAAGACATATTGGAATCCACAAGTTCTGTGAAGGTACATGTATTTTGTGCGCTACTGTTAGTGCGGTTACCAGCAAAATTAGCCCTCGAATACTGTCTAGGAGCGCATCAACGTTAGCCCTTATCCTCCTGCATTATTCAAAACATTACGAAAACACGCCTATACAAATACATTGTAACCTTTATCACTGAAAAAAAATGAAAGTTTTTAGAGAAAAAATTGTGATATTTTTCTTATTTCTGCTCAAAATATAGTTTGTGTATACTCGTTAGAACCGCCTCATCGAGGCGGTTCTAACGAGTACCCACAATCTATATGTTAGAGCAGAAATAAGAAAAATAAGGTTTACCCCTGCAAACACCAGTTTTACTATATAAAAGTGGGGTTCAAGGGGGTCAAAATTATATAGGCGTGTTTTCGTGATATATTGAAAATTTGACCACCAAAAATAAAAATCTTCAGATAAAACATTCTGATAGTTTAGATTTTTGCTCAAAATATAGATTGATAGGTACTCGTTAGAGCCGACTCAACGAGGCGGTTCTAACGAGTACCCATGATATGTACTTTTGATCAGAAATAAGAAAAATAATATATACCCCTATTAGCCCTAGTTTCACTTATAAAAGTGGGGTTTTATGGGGTAGAATTATATAGGCGTGTTTTCCTGATGGACCATGACAATCCTTTTCTTTGAAAACAGTGTAGATCAAGATCAGATGGCTTCTGAAAAATAATGAATAGTTCATACCAAGTAATTTTATTGGTTGACAGTCAGAAATGGTTGTAGTTACAATATTTTTTTCAGCGGGATAAAGGCTTAAACAAAAACACAACGTACGTGAAAAGAAGTCCTGAACTTGGACTGTCAATATTGAAACATTTTCTGGTAGTTGCGGGCCCTTTATTCATTGCGCAGTCTTTTTACACATACATCACGAAAACATGCCTATAATTTTGACCTCCTTGAACCCCACTTTTATACAGTAAAACTCTGGCCCCCGCCCAGAGGGGCTTGAAGAAATATATGAACTGCATGATGCTTCCACGCAGAGCTGAAACCGACCCGCACACGAGTACTGGCTAACCGCTTAGAGGATCTAAGCCTGCACAGGCGAAGCGGTGCGCGTCGGCCCGTCCAAGCTTATAAACCTGCTGGTTTCATTGGGCGACAGGGCTTGAGATGTCAGTTCATCTCAATGTCGGGTATAAGTCCCACAAAATTGGAAGCAACGTTTCCAAAATGACCTTTACAGTGTTGACGGGGACGTTAAACCTAAAATCAAACAAACAAAATATAGTAAAACTGGGGTTTACAGAGGTAAACCTTATTTTTCTTATTTCTGCTCTAAAACATAGAATTTTGGGTACTCGTAAGAACCTTGTCACAACCAGACACCGTCGTGATATGACTGAAAAATTGTTGAAAGCGACGTTAAACCCGAATACACATACACACACACATACACAAATACTCGTAAGAACCGCCTCGTTTTCGTACTGCATGCTTGGCGTCTCAAAGGTGCATTTGCAAACAAGAACAGCTTTTTATAAGGAAAGGTGGGGTCTATTACATTATTTATCCAAAACAGAAACCGTATTTGTTAAACAGTCGTGTTAAATCCAAACAAATGTGTATGGATTGTATAGAAAAATGACAATGTATATAGTCATTTTTCTATATAATCAATTCATTTTTGGGAAATGGTCATTTTTCTATACAATCAATACATTTGGTGTTTTCTTTAACACTTACCAAAACATTCAGTAGATGATATTTTAAAATATGTCTCATTCCAAATCTGAGACAATTTACATGAACTGTCAAAATCAGTTTCCAGAGAGAAAAAAAAAGAATACAGTCGAACTTCAATGGCTCGAACACCTTTGGGACCTTGATAATCTGTTCGAGACTGGGGTAGTTCGAGCCACTGAGGCCTACTACCAGGAGGTAAACGATATACTTTTTAATATTTTTTCGATGTTCTATGATGAAAATGTATGCTGTGTGTACTCATTAGAATCGCCTCATCGAGGCGATTCTAATGAGTACACACAGCATACATTTGCAAGATAAAAGACGAAAATCTCCTAAATTATCATCCACTATTTCTTATATAGAGGATTTCCCTAGGGGCTCAAGAACGGGTTCGACTCAGCCATGGTAAACGAGCCATCAGTGTTCGAGCGATCGGAGTTATACTGTATCATGAATTTGTCGTCAGCTGAATTTGACGAGAAGGCGGTACATGTAAAGGTTAGAGCAGAGACTGTGGGTAAATATACGCGATAGAAACTCCTCAGCGAGTACCCGCAGCCGGTGTTTCGAGTCGAATGAGCAAAATACATGTACCAAACATTTTCATCTGTAAGATTGTAAAATGCAAGTTTTACTGCAATGAAAGACGAGGAAGTATTATTGTAGTGGCATTTATCCTTTCACCTTTTATTGACATCCATGTACAAGACAGGATAAAAGAGACTCTAAATGTGTAAAAAAAAAAAAAAAAAAAAAAAAAAAAAAAAATCAAAGCACTGAGCGTACTGGTGGGTCGATTACTTTTGAGTGCAGACTGGAAAAATATGATCCTGAACGGAGACTTTGACAGTTTCGTTTAACTGTGCTGTGAGCAAACTGGGTAGACCCTGATCAGACGCCGCATTCTGCGGTGTCTGATCTGGATCCACACTGTTTGCCAAATCCAACACAGCGCGGCTATTGTCTGTAAATAACTGTTACCAAGATTTCCTACAAATCAGTGATTGTCACGCGGACATCAACAACGAAACACTACTGTGCTTAATATCTTTAGGTTGATTATCAAACCATCATCCAAAACATAAGAGCCTAATGTGATGAGAAGGTTAGAATACCACAGCACACAATGACAGCTGTAGTGGAATGAAAAACCATCATATTAACAAGTCGGGGTACTGAAACCCTTATATTGAGAAAACTCGGGTTATCGGGGGCGAACATTATTTTCCTTATTTCTGCTCGAATGCATAGGTTGTGAGTACTCGTTAGAACCGCCTCAATGAGGCGGTTCTAACGAGCACCATCAACCTATGTTTGGAGTGAGAATAAGCAAAATATATAAAAAAAAATCATCAAAATTTCCTTTTATGAGATATGAAAAATGTAAGTATAGTCTCACGGATACGGAATCGTAATGGAAAGCTACTAGAAACGAATCGCAACAGGACAGTCTCCAAACGCAATATGCTATTCCATGCTGTGTAGCTGTCTCCTGATTGGAATATGTGACAAGTCCTGTCAAACTCTGTCTAAAAACTACTTGCAATGTTGGCAGTCTAGCGTATTTATTAAGTTGAGAAGTATGCGGTTACTGTTTAAAAGCTTTATGGAAAATAGATGTTAGACTGGGTTAGGCTTGTCTGTATGTTACGGCCACATAAGCAGTATTTGGGTCATTTTGGAGACGTTGCTTCCGATTCTGTGGGACTTTTACCCGACATCTCAAGCCCTACCACCCAGAGAAACCGCTAGGGTTTAAGGGACTTGCACCTTTTGATCAGGCTTAGACCCTCTAAACGGGTTACCAGTATTCAAGTTCGGTCGGTTTCAGCTCTGTGCGGAAGTACCATGCACTCAAATGTATTTCTCCAAGCACCTGATTGGCTATAACACTTGTACTGCCTTGCGCAGAGGTAGAATATTTGCTTATCGCTCCGGTGATCCTAGTTGTCTCCCTGTCCGAGTTGTCGAAATTCTTCTGTAATTGTACGTTTCCATGATTACCGCCATTTTACAAGGGAGATAAAATACTGGCTTTTTTCTTTCTTTGTCGTCGTGGTACATTAGGTCCTTCGTAAAAACCTCGCCTGTGTACAGCACGAGGGTCGTTCAATATTTAACCGGCCTAACCCAGTTGTGCGCGCACATATTATACATCAATGCCATATACATGGGACATTACAAAAACACGCCTATACAAATGCATTGTTAACTTTATCGCCGAAGACAATGAAAATTTTAGGATAAAAATTGTGATATTTTTCTTATTTCTGCTCAAAATATAGATTGTGGGTACTCGTTAGAACCGCATCGATGAGGCGGTTCTAATGAGTACCATGAGGCGGTTCTAATGAGTACCCACAATCTATATTTTAGAGCAGAAATACGAAAAATAAGGTTTGCCCTGTTTACTATATAAAAGTGGGGTTCAAGGGGGTCAAAATATTATAGGCGTGTTTTCGTGATGTCACAAAATTTTATCGGTCAGTCTAGTAATTGTAGCCATGCGGGGTAAAATAACATGCCCGGTGTCAGTGTTGCTGAATTTTCTTCACAAAATGGGTTGATGCCTGTTTTTGAAAAAAAAAATATATATATTAAAGACAAACCAGGAAATTTATGTGGAATTGTGTGAAGTTTACGGAAATACTGCTCCGTCATATTCAACTGTTAAAATTGGGTGGCTGATTTTAAATGTGGTCGGGTAATGTTGGAAGACGAGCACCGTAGTGGAAGACCTGAGAACGCTACTGATGACGTCACTAGTGAAAATCTAGGGAACTAGTAAAGCAAGACAGGCGAATTAAAGTTTGAGATCAGATACTTCTGCGGGTAAGGTTTTTACCACTTTGCATGAACGTCACGGCATGAAGAAGTTGGTGCCAAAATTCCTTAGTAAAGCACAACGAGCTGTCCCGGTGTCCATCTCTGAGTCACTTTTGGAAAGATATAATTCTTATTCGGAAGACTTTATTGAAAGAATTGTTACCGGGACGAAACTTGGATCCATCACTATGATTCTGAGACTAAACAGAAGAGTTAACAGAGCTGAATCCGGCCCGCACACTAGTACTGGTAAACCGCTTAGAGGATCTAAGCCTGTCCAGGAACCGCGGTGCGAGGCGGACCGTCCATGCTAATAAACCCTATTGGTTTCATTGGGCGACAGGGCTTGAGATGTCATTTCATCTCAATGTCGGGTAAAAGTCCCACAAAATTGGAAGCAACGTCTCCAAAATGACCTTTACAGTGTTGACGGGGACGTTAAACCTCAAATCAAACAAACAAACAATGGAATGGTCACGGTTCATCGCGTCCAAAGACATTCAACACTCAGCCTTCAGTTGGCAAGGTCATGGCAACTGTGTTTTGTGATAACAAGGGGGCTCTGTTGATGGACTGTTTACTTCATGGCCAGGCTATTAATGGGGACTATTATGCTAATATCCTGGACCGATTACTTGCAGCTGTAGTACAGAATAGGCGCGAAAAAAATACAAAAGGTGTGCTGTTTCAACATGACAATGCCAGAGTCCGCACTTGCAAAGTCTGTGGACGCAATGTAGCGGAAAGGTCTCAAAGCCTTACCTTATCCACCCTATTCTCCTAATCTGGCACTCAGTGACTACTTTTTGTTTCCGAACGTAAGAAAGAATTGCGTGGACGTCACTTCCGGTCAGATGAAGAGCTTATGACAGCGGTTGGAGGGTGGCTGGACTCTAAAGACCTTGAATTCTACGAAAATGGATTTTCAGCCTTGGAACATCGATGGAGGAAGCGATTATTGCTGTGGGGTGACTGTGGAAAAAGAAGAAGTAGGTAAAACTAAATACTTATTGAACGACCCTCGTATTACACTGTAATCATGTTGTTACGGTAGGGATTTCTACATGCACAGGGGATCACTACATGATTCTCCCTGCACATGGAATCCCCAGTTAACGTCCTGATCCTGAGGACGGTGCATTTTGTGTCATTCGTGATGTCAATGGAGCATGATCGGACACGGAAATTTTATCACCGCTGCCGGGGATGGGTCGGGACCTCAAGCATCAGAGGCAAGTGCACTGTCCACTGACGTACCACTCTTAAGGGCCATTCTATGTGTAACACGACATTGGTCTACTTTTAAAGGACAAAATATGCTCATCATGGGCAAATTCTTACCTTTACAAGTAGGTCCATTCAGAATCAGACATATATAACTTTGACCCCCATTAACCCCACTTTCATGTGATAAAACTTGGGATTACAGGGGTATACATATTTTTTCTTTTTTTCTGCTCAAAACATAGATAGTCGGTACTCCTTAGAACCGCCACGACAATGTCATGCGCCATAAGTCTAGTCGCACTACATAGGCTCAGATAATTAATATGTTCTATAACAGGGTTATCCTTTGGAAGCAAAGACTACACCACAGGACCAAAAATATGGAGTGTACAAGTATTTCTTGGTCAGACTAGCTACATGTAGTTTCTGCCAATTAAGGCTCATCCGTGACCCTCACATATTTTCAAGACTCCACAATGGACACAGTGATTCGACAGGACAAGAAAATACAAACTACACTATGTTGACCCAGGTCTTACGCGCAGTCTCGCTGGAGTCCTTTGCTTGCTCATAGACGCGTAGAATTACAGTAGAACTTCAATGGCTCGAACACCGATAGCTCGTTTACCATGGATGAGTCGAACCCATTCTTGAGCCCCTAGCGGAAATCCTCTACATAAGAACTAGTGGGGGATAATTAAGGAGATTTTAGTCTTTTATCGCACAAATGTATGCTGTGTGTACTCATTAGAATCGCCTCGATGAGGCGATTCTAATGAGTACACACAGCATACATTTTCATAATAGAACGCCGAAAAGATGTCTAAAATTATCTCGTTATGCCTCCTGACAGTAACCTCAGTGGCTCGAAATACCGCTGTCTCGAACAAATTTTCATGGTCCCAAAGGGGTTCGAGCCATCGAAGTTCGACTGTAACTTCGAAACAGCTAATGGAAGTCGTCCTGAGTCTAGCCGTATCACAAAGGCTTAGGCGAACCTTAGTCTTTGGCCTAAAAATAGCAGTGTTTTCGCTTAGTCCGACCGACCCTGATTTTTTCTCTCGACCCTGCAATTTTTATTGCCATCCAGGAAAAAATAAAAAAAAAGATTTTCTTACCTACCGACCTTAATATTTTCTAGCACTTTTCAAACTGTCAAACTTGCAAAATTAATAATTGGAACCGTGTTCGTTTGCTTCCTTGATGCTTTTAACCTCATTATTTGAATGTTTTAATGTAATATAATTAGAATTTAGCCTTTTTAACTTTTTTTCTTTGCTTTTTTTTCCATCAAATAAATATTTGAAAAATGTCGGCATGTTAGCGGAAACACAGCTATTTTAGGCCTTATGCGCAGTCTCACAAGCGCACTGTGCTACTCACAGACGCGTACATCACGAAAACACGTCTATATAATTTTGACCCCCTCCAACCCCACTTTTATAAAGTAAAAATGGGGTTTACAGGGGTAAACCTTATTTTTCTTATTTCTGCTCCACAATATATATTTTAGAGCAGAAATAAGAAAAACATCACAATTTTTCTTCTTAAAATTATCAGTTTTTCCGTGACAAGGTTACAATGTTTTTGTATAGGCGTGTTTTCGTAATGAAAAAACTTGACATAGCTTCATACATGATGTCAAGCATCTAGTCGCATCACAAACAGCGAATCTGCTTTTATGCGTAGTTTTGCTGGAGCCCTTTGCTGTTCACTGTCGCGTAGACGTGACTCTGAAGTAGCTTCATGCAAGCCGTCATAGATCTAGGCCTAACTTCGATAACTCTAAAAGCCCCTTTATATGATAAGTAAGTAAGTAAGTAAGTAAGTAGACTTTATTTATAGAGGGTTACTCAGTTGGCATAGCCAATCTTCCCTGAGGCCCTCGTAAAACATATATAGTGATTACATACATAACAATTATATTAGACATTTAAGCAAACACAAGAATTAAACAATCATAGATTTTAACATGAAATGGATGGAAAAATGAGACGGACGCATGAAAAGATAATAGTTACATGCAAATACTCGCTCACCAAAAAAGCTCGCACGTAATCAACAAATTATTCAAGAAAACGTGCAATATATACAATCATGCTATTGCACAGCTACAAAAACTTAATGCTAAAAATTTGTAAAAATGATATGTTTAGACCCGCATGGAAAAACATCCAGGAGTAAGACAAGCATGTTTTCTTTGATTTTCATGCCATGTTTTGACCTGTGTTTTCATTTTCTCGCCTTTTTCCACAACAAATACATAACCATTACACAGACTCGTTCATGTGTTCACGGGGTAAGGTTTGACTTCATCATATTATCAAGTGCCTGAAATGATCACTCTTGAACTCAATGTCATACAGGTAAAGTGGGGTTTAGAAGGGTTTATTTAGTTTCATTCCAGTACATTCATGCAGATTGTTGGTGCCCGTTAGCACCGATTCGTTGAATGATAAGGTTCTATTAAGCAACCAGGATCTATCATTGGAAAGTAGAAGTAAAACAAAGATCAGGAATTTAGCTTACTCCACCCATCAAAGACACCAAAGGGAAAGAAACACAAACACGAAGCGACAAGACCATAATAGAAACCTAAACAAAGGAAGGCCATAAGGACAGTTACTTTCCCACAAAATGGCCAAATGGCCGTCCAAAACAAAAAGACACAAGTGATACATACAGTAAGAAACAAACAACAACATAAATAAACCGCCACAGAAGAACCGCCTTGGAACGGTCAGTGGAAAGAATTCAACCGGGGGCTTAAATCGATTTTACATGGCCATAATCCTCGCCCTTACCTCTGTCGCGGTATCTCACACTAATTTTGTTTAGTCCGCATGAAGGCTTCCTAACTGATCAGTGTAACATCTCCGAGAACATACAAATAAAAAAACTACAGAGATTAGCAAGATATGTACCCGAACTTGATCTCAGACGGTGTCAAAAATCAATATCAAAACTGTCATTATTTTGATTTTAATACACAAGTGTGCAAATAAGAAATTCTCAATATAAAGAAAAATGCACAGTTTTTCATTTTTCTTCTTTTCTTGGCATTGTTTAGGCTCTGTTTGCAATTTTCTTGAAGAGTGTGTAATCAGTATTATCATATGACGTCGCGTCTGAAAGTGTAATAACGCCATGTAATATTTTCGATAATCCACTAGTGGATTAAATATGCAAATTAGCTAGATACGTCCCGTAACGTTACATATACGACATCCTTAACGACGTCGCGTTTACTAAATGCGGAATATTGACATTTTTGTAAACAACCTTGAATAAAATACGTTTTAAATGTCATATGATAAATAGAATCTTGCATTCGTGCTCATGTATTATTGGATTTATTAAACTCGTTGAGAAAAAGAGATAAAATGCTCGGCAAAGCTTCGCATTTTATCCCTTTTCCTCAACTCGTTTAATAAATTCAATAATACATGAACACTCATGTAAGACCCTCTATTTATTTATTTAACAGGGGCAATTTAAACTCAGTGACCTTACATTAACCTCGGTGACATGTTCTCTGATTGGCTGAAATGCCAGGTTTTAAAACAAAGGGAATAGTACAAGCTCTACAGGTCTTGGGCACATGCCCCATGAAGATAAGACATACAGTCGAACTTCAATGGCTCGAACACCTCTGGGACCATGTAAATCTGTTCGAAACAGGGGGTAGTTCGAGCCACTGAGGGTTACTACCAGGAGACATAAAGGGTATAATTTGAGACTTCTTTTCGGTGTTCTATAATATAAATGTATGTTGTGTGTACTCATTAGAATCACCTCTTTAAGGCGATTCTAATGAGTACACACAGCATACATTTGCAAGATAAGGAACGAAATAGCCTACATTTTCCCCCTTACTATATCTTATGTAGCAAAATTCCCCAGGGACTCAAGAACGGGTTCGACTTAGCCATGGTAATTCGAGCCATCGGTGTTCGAGCCATCGAAGTTTTACTGTAGCTGGTTTCACATGACTTTTTTGACCTGGAGGTCAAAATCCACATGGAAAACCTGCTGTGTAAAATCGGATGTTTAGGGTTTGACACAGCATTCCCTTATTCTATGGAAGATAGAAACCATAGCCTTATATCATCCCCACTTGGCCTTATGGCCTGGTGCTATGATTTACCCGCAGTAGGTTGAGCTACCCATATTCAAGGTCAAGGTCATTGCCTTAGAATTTTTATGTTAGTGTTTTTGACAGGTTACATTTTCCAAACCATGTGATGGATTTAGTTCAATTTTGGTATATAAGTCCAAACTTTCATTCAGCTATACCCTCGGTTAATACACCAAGGTCAAGGCCACATACTGAGATAATTTTAATTTTTATGTACAAGTATTTTAGAGCTACTATATTTCAAATCATATAATGGACTTGTTTCATATTTGATATGTTGATAAGATATATTTCCAAAGTTTTATTCAGCTATTCCACGCCAATGACCTTAAAGTCAAGGTCACGTCCTTAGACAATTATGTTAGAGCTCATATTTTCCTAACTATGCGATGGATTCGATTCGCATTTGACATGATAGATACAGCTCCAAAGGTTTATTAGGCAATACAAGACACTTTCCCGGGCAAGCTTTGTTGTCTGATAACAGCGGATGTTTATTTGTGATGTTTAAAAAGTGTATCAAAAACTAAAATAACAACAACAAAAACAAACAATCAAACTAACTAAACAAAAAAAAAAACAGCAGGAAACATATAACGCAAATGCCAGGCAATGAAAAGCTGACAGTGTGTGTGTGTGTGTGTGTGTGTGTGTGTGTGTGTGTGTGTGTGTGTGTGTGAATTCGGGTTTAACGTCACTTTCAACAATTTTTCAGTCATATCACGACGGTGTCTGGTTGCACAGGGAGCTCAATGCTCATTTTTATAGTGCTGCCTCACTGAAGTATCATGTCACAGACACATTACATGATACCACACCCAGTCACATTATCCTGACACTGGGTCGACCAGTCCTAGCTCTACAGCGTAAATCTGAGTGCCAAGCGAGGAGCAGCCAGTACCATTCTTAACGACTTTGATATGTCGCGGCCCGGGATCGAACCCGTGACCTCCCGTTCCCCGGAGCGGACACTCTGCCAACTGAGCTATCGGCGCCGGTAAAAGCTGACAGTATATCGTATATATACCGTCGCAATTGGTTGTTGACGGTAGTTGACGGTATCATCAGTCTTCGTGTTACCTTTGCTGGTGCATTATTGGCATCGTCCGTCGGAAGGACAGAAAATACTGGAAAAGGAAGTTACTGCTGGGTTTCGTTTCACTGACCGTTCCAAGGCAGTTCTTTTGTCGTGGTTTTCATCACGTGAACAAGTCCGTGAAATAAAGACCCCCTAAATCCCACATTTATAGAAAAAACTGGGGTTTACGGGGGTATACATTATTTTTCTGATTTCTGCTCCAAGACATAGGTTGTGGGTACTCGTTAGAACCGCCTCGATGAGGCGGTTCTAACGAGCACCCACAACCTATGTTTGCAGTATAAATAAGAAAAATATCACTGATTTTCTTCAGAAAAGTAGCCATTTTGGAGATGTGAAAAATGCACTATGTCGCACGGGTGTGTCATCGTAATGTGTTATGGCTTGTCTTTAAGTGTGTGTATCGCTTATATTATTTTGTTTTGGATAGCCAATTGGCTGGCCATTTTACGGGAAAGTAACTGTCTTTTTGGCTTTCCGCTATTGATGGTTCCATTTGGGTCTAGTTGTTTCATGTTTGTGTTTCTTTCCCTTTGGTGTCTCTGATTGGAGCCGTGGGTTAACTGTATCGATTACTGATCATTGCCTTCACTTCTATTTTGTAAGGACCGGCCCCGTTAGCTCAGTTGGTAGAGTGTCCGCTCCGGGGAACGGGAGGTCACGGGTTCGATCCCGGGCCGCGACATACCAAAGTCGTTAAAAATGATACTAGCTGCTCCTCGCTTGGCACTCAGATTTACGGGGTAGAGCTAGGACTGGTCGACCCAGTGTCTGGATAATGTGACTGGGTGTGGTATCATGTAATGTGTCTGGGACATGATACTTCAGTGAGGCAGCACTATAAAAGTGAGCATTGAGCTCTATGTCGCAACCAGACACCGTCGTGATATGACTGAAAAATTGTTGAAAGCGACGTTAAACCCGAATTCACACACACACTATTTTGTAAGGTGTTATGTAAATCTGGTTTGATAAAATTACTTGACCAATACTAAATACTAAACGTACAAGACACGCGAGCACTTTCAGCACTGTAACATTCCATCGCGTGTGTTTACATCGCCAAAGGTTGAATGTTAAAACGGAAGCTTATAGGGAGCCAATTAATTCATTTATCAGAAAGTGTCTCCGGAGACACATACAACTATAATTACCAATATACCATAAACGTTGCACGTTTGTTTGTTTGAATTGGTGATTTACATCCCCGTCAACACTATTTAGTCATTTGGAGACGTCGCTTTCAATTTTGTGGGACTTGTACCCGATATTAAGCTGAAATGACATCTAAAGCCATGACGCCCGAACAAACCAAAATCGGTTTGTACACTTTATATTTTCCAGTTCTTTGGTGTATTCCTTGCTTCCAAAGGATGACCCTTTTATCGAACATATTATATGCAGAGACTCGCAGAACTTTGCCTGGACAGACTTAGACCCTCTAAATGGCACTCATGTGCGTTCGGTTTCTGTTCTGTGTGGAAACACCATGCAGCCCAATTTATTTCTCCAAGTCCCGATGGCCGGGGTTGGTTGGGTTTGGGTACGATGGGTAAAGGGGGCGGCTTAAAGTTGCACGTTTGTCTCCCAGCAAAGTGTACAGATTTTGTTTGTGTTGGGGTTCAACGACACGTTAAGTTGTTAACCCTTGTGGGTCTTTTGTGTCGCCACCAGGAGAAAGGGAGGGAGAAAAGAGATAGAAGAGATAGTAGAGGAGATAAAAGTGAGAGACAGATGCTGTGACGGGAAACAATGAAAACAAACATCAGCTGGAACCCCCAGTGATGAAGGGCACCTTAGACTCACCCAGCCACAAACCTAACAAATACATGTACTACTGTTAAAATTTTATGCAATTCAAATCAAATTGAATTCTGATTATAGTTAACATCATCCAACAACTACGAAGGTAAAGTCCAACCTCAATCTCTCGAACCTCTTGGGACCATGAAAATGTCCTTGTGAAAGGGGTTGTTTGAGGCACCGAGGGATAATATTAACGCCATGTCAGAAGGCATGATGGGAATAATTGACGAATATCTCACATTAAGGTATGTTGTCTGGTCTCATTAGAATCGCATCAACGGGACATAAAGTACACACACACGCATGCACGCACGCACGCATGCGCACATCTTTAGATTACTAAAAGTTCCAAACGTCCGATATTTGGGAGTATGGTGGTATATATAGACCAAATAAAGCAACACAGCTGCTAGCTTGGTTGTATTAGATTGTTAAAATCAGTAATGGAATACAAGAAAAGGGTTTTATCACGCGATCATAATGCAATCGACACTTATTAGAAAAAGAACGAGCGATTTAATCAACCCTGGTATAAAAGAGCGTCTGGTCTAGCACTTCGGTCATTAATAATGTTTTGTGATATGTAAATGCATGCTAAATTCTTCAAAAGTTACTTACAAGCCTATCAATTATAACTGCACTCGACGAAGACGAACGTATTAGTAATTCTGAAACATAATTCTCGAACACGAAGTTTCCAGTAATTACGATATACACCAAGTAAGCAACTGTATAACAAGAATCCAAGTACATCACCTAGCTCTTTTATTTGATTTGAGGTTTAACGTCACCGTCAACACTGTATAGGTCATTTTGGAGACGTTGCTTCAAATTCTTTAGGACTTATACCCGACATTGAGATGAAATGACTTCTCGAGCCCTGCCGCCCAATGAAACCAATAGGGTTTAAGAGCATGGACGGTCCGACTCGCACCGCTTTGCCTGGGCAGGCTTAGATCCCAAAGCGGTTTACCAGTACTCATGTGCGGTCAGTTTCAGCTCTGCGTAAAAGCATCATGCAGCCATCTATTTCTTCAAGCCCCGATGGGCGGAGGCCGTAATTCTAGTTCTAATTCCTTTTTTTAATTGAATGAATTTTTTTTCTGTGAGCTGATAGAGAAACTCTTGACACACTAGATAGATGGCATTCAACCTTTGTTTTTCATTTATGCCCATGACAAGCCAACGAAACCAGACCTACGTGTTCAAATGAAGTCGAACTTTGATGGCTCGAACCCCTTTTGGACCATCGAAATTTGTTCGTGACATCAGTAGTTCGAGCCACGGAGGGTACTTTAAGTGCCATACCAGGAGGCATATGGAATATACCTTCGGTATCCTAAATTATAAATCTACGTTGTGTGTACTCATTAGAATCCCCTCAACGAGGCGGTTCTAATGAGTACACACAGCATACATTTGCTAGATAAAATAAGAAAATCTGCCAACATTATCCCTATATATATCATATTTATAGGAACTCCCTGCGGACTCTAGAACGGGGTCAACTCACCAATGGTAAACATCACGAAAACACGCCTTTATGATTTGGATCCCCTGAAACCCCACTTTTATATAGTAAAACTGGGGGTTTACAGCAATAAACCTGATTTTTCTTATTTCTGCTCTTAAATATAAACTGTGGGTACTCGTTAGAACCGCCTCGATGAGGCGGTTCTAACGAATACCCACAATCTATATTTCAAAGCAGAAATAAGAAAAATATACCAATTTTTCATCTGAAAATTTTCCTTTTTCGGCGGTAAAGTTTACAATGTATTTGTATATGCGTGTTTTCGTAATGCGAGCCATCGGGGTTCGAGCCATTGAAGTTCTATTGTATGCAGTTGTATCATTTCGAGAAAAAAGACAATATCTACATGTAGCTGTCGAGAGATTGACGGGCGCTTCATTAAGTGGCAATTTAACCATGGTTCTTTCAGAATGTTTGAACGATGACGACATTGTGACGTCAATAATACCACTCCATTGTTAATAGGAAAACTGTCTGCAATTGTCTTGTTAAAATTTTAGCCTTCAAGCAAGATATTGTCAATGGATGGAAAATAATTTAAATATGAATACGCGTAATAAAGGTGATTATTCCAACGTTGTAACGTATTTTGACGTCATTGCAGCTGGTGTCTGGGAATGTGTGGCGGCCGTAAAAAGTCTCCCTGTCCTACATCATAGTGTAATTTATATTTTCTTGTCCTTTGGGATCATTGCTTCTATTGTGGAGTTTTGAAAATATTTGATGGTCAATGATAAGGCCTAATTGGCCGAAACTAGCTGGTCTGGCCCAGAAAACATGTACACTTCATATTTTCCAGTTTTGTGGTGTATGGATAACCCTTTCATAGAACATATTTGACGCCACTGCAGCTGGTGACTGAGAATGTGTGGCGGCCGTAAAAAGTCTCCCTGTCCTACATCATGATAGCGTAATTTATATTTTCTTGTCCTTTGGGATCATTGATTCCATTGTAGATTTTTGAAAATAGCTGAGAGCCAATGATGAGGCCTAAATGGCCGAAACTAGCTAAGCTGGCCCCAAAAACATGTACACTTCATATTTTCCAGTTTTGTAGTGTATCCCTAGCTTCCAAAGGATACCCCTTTATTAGAATATATTTAAAGTTCGAAAAGTTTACTTCACATAAATTACACTTTACCCATACTTCAATGAACATTGAAAAAATACCTTCAAAACATGGCTCGGTTTGTTGTAGCGGCTGATTTGTTTTTAAGACAATTGATAATAAACTTAGCATGGTGCAAATGATTTTCCATGCTGAAGAACTATTTAATGTAATCGCCACGAATTCCATAGCCGTTTTTTGAAATACATGTATCAATATATGCTTGCGGCCCTATTTGGGGACATTGGCAAATAGCGTATACCCAGTACGCGCATTTGTTTTCAACTTACCTGAAACAAAGCAAACCTGACACACCTATAATTAGAACTAGACAACTCCAAATTTATTAGGTGGGAGATTCCATTGTCATTAATTGGTTAATGTGTGAGTCACTGATCGGTCGAAGTTTGCTGGTCTGACCATGAAACTTTAACACTCAAGCCTGTCATCTTCTTTGCCATTACATGTTGAAAGCCTTTATATTTTTCTCGAAGATTCCATGTGATTCAGTGCATTTTTCACAAGGGAGATAATTTGTTTTATTCTCTGTTTGCTTTCCAGTTAAAAGTCCCTCCAAAAAGGGACATAACCTTTGAAACATGAAATGATTTGACACACACTGCCATATCAAGTGACTCGATTGTGATTGCACTGTACTATTTTGAACGGAACAGGCAATAATATCTCATTATTAAACCCGTTCAGTTATAAACTAGAATTACTAGACTGTGTCGACACGAATTCTGAATTTGCAGTATAAAATTCAACAAGACCGGTTGTCTTGTTTTGTTTCTTTTTATTGTATTCGAGAGATTGTATGTCTAAACTGACTGTTTGTGCAAAGCTTTGTTGAACTTAACTGTATAGAATTAAGGTGAAGTCGACAGTGACTCATCATCTGGCGACCCCCGCCCATTGGGGCTTGAAGAAATAAATGGGCTACATGATGGGCTACATCATGCTTCCACGCAGAGCTGAATCCGGCCCGCACACGAGTACTGATAAACCGCTTAGAGGAGCTAAGCCTGCCCAGGCAAAGCGGTGCGAGTCGGACCGTCCATGCTTATAAACCCTTTTGGTTTCACTGGGCGACAGAGATGTCATTTCATCTCAATGCGGGGTAAAAGTCCCACCAAGTTAGTAGCAACGTCTCCAAAATGACCTACATAGTGTTGACGCTGATGTTAAGCATCAAATCAAACAAAACCAAACAAAGACTCATCATCTGGCATAGCTTCAGCGAAATTACAAACCGACAAGAGCAACCAGCAAAGAGATTTGTCTTCTTTATACTTAGCAGCCTCATTTTCAACGCCAAGAACAACACGTCCATTAATGCCGTGTTTAAACATTTGAATAATAATAATAATAATTTAATTATTATTACTTTTTATTATTATTATTACGAATCAGCTTTCCTACAAACGTCCTAGTTAATGTTTATTCAGTGGTTAATAATAATAACAATAATAATAGCAGTAGAAGTAGTTGTAGTAGTGGAGGTAGAGGTAAGGGTATAAATATTATTCCCATCGTTTTATTTATTAAAATTATAATTTTTATTATAATTATTGTCGTAGTAGTAGAAAAAGTAGTAGTAGTACTAGTAACAGTAGTAGTAGTAGAAGTAGTAGTAGTAGTATAATTATAATCATCGTTTCCACTATCAAAATTATTATCTATGCTTTTGGTAGCAGAAGTTACAACAAAGATAATATAACGATTTCTTATGGGCAGCTAAGTACAGTAGAACTTCGATGGCTCGACCACCGATGCCTCGTTTACCATGGATGAGTAGAACACATTCTTGAGCCCCTAGCGAAATCCTCTACTTAAGAAATAGTGGGGGATAATTGAGGAGATTTTAATCTTTTATCTTGCAAATGTATGCTGTGTGTACTCATTAGAATCGCCTTGATGAGGCGATTCTAATGAGTACACACAGCATACATATTCATTATAGATCACCGAAAAGATGTCAAAAAGGATCTCGTTATGCCTCCTGACAGTAACCTCAGTGGCTCGAACTACCCCTGTCTCGAACAGATTTTCGGGGTCCCAAAGTTGTTCGAGCCATTGAAGTTCGACTGTACATATTTATTTTTGTGATTTGTTTGTATTGGAGTTTAACGACCAACATGTACATGCATGTCATGTTTGAGCCAGTCAGTTTACATATCCACACTTCCTCATTAGGAAAACATATCCGTAAGAAATAATGGCGTCCAAATATTAGGTAAAAATGATAACACCTTTATTATTTCTGCTTTCAACATAGGTTGTGGGTGCTCGTTAGAACCGCCTCATTGAGGCGGTTTTAACGAGTACCCACAATCTATGTTGAAAGCAAAAATTAGGCAGATAATGTATATCCCCGTAAACCCCACTTTTCTCTATATAAAGTGGGGTTCAGGGGGGGGGGGGGGCTTCGTTTCACGGACCTGTTATCGTGATGTGGGTAGGCTTATGCGTAAACGGATACCAGTACAGTGCACATTCTTTTGTCAGAAACTGAAAACTGCCCTTCTTGAATCAGCGGAAGGGATAGAATGACCGTAAAAAAGATTTTTTGACCAATCTCCACGAAAGGCTGCTGTCGACCCCGGCAGGTATCAAACCCGCGTCTTCCTGATCACCAGTCAGACGCGCATCCGACTGAGCTACCGAGGCCGGCTATTTTTGTGACTAAAGTGCTTATTTTTGTGAATTAAGTACTTAATACAATTATACATCTTTTAAGTTAGCATATTGACTGTGTATTGCTTTCCAAATTCAGCACACAGCAAAATGTACATATTGGCAAGTTTGACCCACAACTTCCCAAACAAAGAAAATATCATCTTCCCAAACCAACACCATGTTCCATACGCACCCTTATAATATCCATCACATGATTTTAATATTGTATGCAGAATAAACAGAGCCCATCCTAATTTCTTTTCCAAAGGGTCTATGCGAAAACTTTAAATGGGCCCCGTCAAGCGATTTTGGTGCTTATCGCCTATGCGAGCAGCGAAGGTTCAGGCGAGCCTGCGCATCCGCGTAGTCTCGCCAGAACTTTCGCTGCTCGCTCATACAAGCAGTGAATCAAGAGGAACCTTCAGACAGAAAGCCATATCCCTGGCCCCTCCGAATGGCTTGACATGCGCAGTTAAAATATGTCATGACGGAATGCTCGAAAGCACAAATTCGCTTCGCGGGGCTCAAATGTTCTCAATCAAAATGTGGCGTACATATCTTTCCTTGCTAACCAGTCCTATTTATAGATATTGTAAAACTGCGTGCGTAAGAATTGTTCCGTGTAATTGTAGTCAGTTCTAATATTGGTGACCTAGGAATAGTTAAGGTCAATCAAAAGTTCGAGTCACAAAAACTGCCTCCCCAGGACCAAATGTTTATTTTTTTTAAAGTACATGTAGACAACTGTTGATAAGGATGACAACATTTTTCAACGAGTTGCCATTTATTCCCCTTATATATGAACTGTACACAAAAATCATTTTTTATTTATTATTTATTTATTTTGAGAGCGCGACACATATAATATAAAAAAAAAAAAAAAAAACGAAAAAAAAAAAAAAAAAAAGATTCTACCCAAATCCATCTAAAACAAGTATTTACAGTGTGCATATATGTATTGTCAGAGAATTCAGATAAAACGGATTAGACAATAATGAAGTAGATAATTAACGTGTGTTATAAAAAAAGAAAAAAGACATGCTATTACGAAAACACGCCGGTATAATTTTGACCCCCTTGAAACTGGGGTTTGCAGGGATAAACCTTATTTTTTCTTATTTCTGCTCTAAAATATAGAATGCGGGTACACGTTAGAACCGCCTCGTGTACCAACAATCTATATTGTGAGCAAAAATAAGAAAAAAACAGTGTTTCAGCTGAAGTGCACGACCCGCCGGATGCTTTTAGCTTTATGAGTGTTACCATATATGGGTATGGCGGCCATTTTGGTCATGTGACGTGGACCTAAAACGGTTCCCCCAATAAATGCGCCTTATCGTAAGGAGCAAAAATATATCTTATACTTTAGTACTCTATTCTGAATCGTTTGCAGGATAAAATGCATTCTCACTTTTCCAATACAAAAGCATATGTGTCAAAGTTTGAGCTAGGCACAAAGAAGGTCAAGGTCAACCCAGGGTCACCATTTAAGCAATTTATGATGGGCCTACGTCCCAGATGCTATTTATCAAGTTTCGTGGAAATCTACTCAGTGGTTCTGGAGAAGACTATTTTTGAAGGGTTTTTACCATATATGGCTTGGCGGCCATTCTGGTCATGTGTCCTGGACCCCATGAGCAAATTTTGGTTTCCCCCATCCCATAGAGGCTCCATATGAAATTTGACTTCAATCGGCCCAACGGTTTCCGAGAAGCAGTTGGAAAATTTTCACATTTTTCGCCTCGGCGAAGCTATACTAAATGGAATGTAATATTTCGCAAGTTCATTGGTTAGATTTCATTGATATCTATCAGTATGCCAAATATTGTTCAAATATTCCAAGCGGTTAAGTCACTATCACCAGTTTTCACAAACGGGTTACGGACGGACAGACAGACAGACCATATATGGTTTGGTGGCCATTTTGGACATGTGACCTGGACCCCATGAGCAAATTTTGGTTTCCCCCATCCCATAGAGGCTCCATATGAAATTTGACTTCAATCGGCCCAACGGTTTCCGAGGAGAAGCAGTTCGAAACTTTTCACATTTTTCGCCTCGGCGAGGCTATACTAAATGGAATGTAATATTTCGCAAATTAATTGGTTAGATCTCATTGATATCTCTCAGTATGCCAAAAATTGTTTAAATATTCCAAGCGGTTAAGTCACTATCACCAATTTTCACAAACGGGTTACAGACGGACCGACAGACTGACAGAATGACAGAATGACACGGTGATTTTAGGGCACTCTAAGAAAATCAACCGACTTCAGTCGGTCGCTTTTTCTGCGGGTCGTGCAATATCACAATTTTTCATCTTGAAATTTTCCTTTTACGGCGATAATATTTACAATGAATTTGTATAGACGTGGTTTCATAATGTGCAAAATAAAAATATTGGCCATAAGGAACATGACAAAGGAACGGAAACAACAGTCAAGATTTTATTGAGTCTGTCCATTTAGTCAGAGCAATATGCATAACTCATCCTGATATCAATGAAATTTGTGTTCGTGATATGCTCTGACTCACAAGAGTTAGTCAAGAAACCCGAACAAAAACTCATGGATTGTAATGAGTGAAGAAATTTGAGCGGTTCTTCGTTACGAAATAACGAATCATATTATGCATGAAATATGTTTTGATTGAAGATTTAAGGCGAGTGGATATGCCTGAGACTTTTCCGCCATTTTATAGGATAGACATCTTTGGCTGATCTTTGGCGACCATTGTACTGGGCAGACAGTGCAGGCTGGTCAGAACATTAGTGATCAATTCTTTGATAATACAATACGTCTAATTTCTGGATATATCTACAATAACAAAAGACCCATGCAGCAGGTTAACAAATCGGTGAAATGAACATCCATCTTAACCCCACTTTATATTTAGAAAAATGAGGATTACAGGGGTATACATTTTTCCTTATTTTTGCTTCAAATCATTGTTTGTAGGTATTCGTTAGACCCTAGCCCCAACAATCAATGATTCAGTAAACATAAGGAAAATACAGTAAAATTCCGCTATTAAGGGGAATGGGAACACCTGGCTGATTTTTTCCGCCATTTTTCAAAGGGAGACAATTTTCGGGACTTCCTGTTTGCTTTTCTGTAAGCCCTGTCACACTGAAAAAGGTGTCTACTCTTAAAGGAAAGAATTTGCTCAACAGGAGCGAATTCTTTTCTTTAAGAGTTGAACCCTATTGAAATGGGAGACAAAAATACTCTTGCAAGAGTTGCCTCCCCTGAAGGTGTTCCCATTCCCCTTAAGACCACCTAAAATTAACACTAAATTTTCTTTAAAAAGCTTATTTTGAAGGATGCACTTAACCTTTCTTTGTGTTTTCTGCCCTCAGTGTCCCCAGGTTAGGGACCACCTTTGGGACTGTTCAAAAGTGGTCTTCAAGACCACTTTGGAACAGTCCCAAAGGTGGTCTAAATATAGGAATTTTATTGTATAACGTTTTTTTTTTTCATCAGAAAATGACCATTTTGGAGATATGAAAGAATGCTCTATGTCACACGTGTGTGTTATCGTAATGCTTGTCCATTAGCTAAGCTGACGATTTGCGTCTAACCAGAAGACCGGGTTTTTCACGACGGGCTCATTAAAGAGTAGACCTCGACTGGCAAAGGCAAATAAGCACTTCTGAAAACAATTGTTTCCCTTGAAAGTTTTCATTACGACACGTTCTAAAGTTAATCACGTGAACAAATCCGTGAAATGAACACCCCCGTAAACCCCACTTTATATTGAGAAAAGGGGTTTACAGGGGTGTAAATTATTTTCTTTATTTTTGCTCCAAGACATTGGTTGTGGGTTCGCACTACAATCGCCTCAAGAGGCGGTTCTGATGAGGACTCACATCCTATATTGGCCGTATTAATAACAAGAAATATCACGAATTTTTATCAGAAAAGTAGCCAAAGCACTATGTCGCACGGGTGTGTTATCGAAGTAACTACCGCAAGGCTGCTTGACAGGAAAAAGTGAGACTCGCAGCTAACGACGATTAAAAACACTAAAAACACATGACAAACTCTGAGAATCTTTCTCGCTTTACAAAGATTGGAATATAATGACAAGTTGGTGTTGATATAATGTTTGATCAAGGTTTTCTCTGATCACATCCCATCACGAAAACGCACTTTTATAATTTGACCCCCTTTAACCCCCCCCCCCCCCCCCCTTTTATACAGTAAAACTGGGGTTTACTGAGGCGGTTCTAACGTGTACCCACAATCTATATTTTGACTAGAAATAAGAAAAAAATCACACTTTTTGTCTTAAAATTTGCTTTTGTTTTCGGCCGTTAAATTTACAATGTATATTTATAGGCGTGTTTTCGTAAAGCCATCACTTTGTTCTTTCTGATGACCGTTCAATATCTGGTATCTAACATCTCTTGAATTGTCAGTTTTGTGATATAAATCAAGCATTTGGCAGTAATAGGAACATGATTTAATGTCAATAATACACTGAGATGCGTTTAATTTGACGATTTGTCTCCCGATACAATGACAAAATTATTCATAGCCGGAATACGTCTTTTGTGAATAACGGAATATGAAAGGAACATCTAGTGATGGTGCTATCTTCTGCATTATCAACGGAGGCAGAAACAGAACGAGATCAGATAAACGCACTACAGGGTACGCTTCTTAACCCATTGCATACGGGAAAACCCCTAAAATGGGTACCTTGGAAAACAATGCAGGCCCAGACAAAACGCCACAGAACGCGGCGTCTGATCAGGGTCTACATTGTTTGCAAAATTTCCAGCCAATGTCCAAATAGTTTTTGAAGAAAACACAACCTGACCATCCCTCTAAATTTTGTAATGGACTCCTGTTATATATAAGGTGGAAGATTCCATTTGGCACGAAAAGTGTTAATGTCCCTCAATGTGACGAAAAGAGGAACACTCAAGTTGAAATAATCTGCACCTCCGACCCCACCCTTGTGGATCACATTCTTTCTAGTCAGACCCATGTTTCGTGGTAGCAAAAATCTTATGTGTGAGCTGTCTTTACATGTATCTCGTATTCCTTCTTTTCATTCCATACATGCATAATATGCGTAATTGACGTTATACATGTAAACAAATCCGCATCGTGACCGAAAATCAATTCAAAATCAAATTTTTATAGAGAGGTCATAAATACTTTCTTATGGCTGATATTCATTGAAACACCAATAAACCCGTTTTGGGAATAAATCCGCTTTTCGTATATCAAAAATGACATTTTTTTTTATGAAAAAAAGTGATATTTTTCTTAAAGTTACCCCAAACATAGATTGAGGGTAATTGTTAGAACCGCCTCATTGATTTTGCTCTATACAAAGTGGTGTTTAGACGGGTATTCATTATACGGCCATGTTTTTGTGATGGGAAATTTCAAAGTAAAAAGCTCAAAAAAATGATCATATAATGAAAAATATCTCATACTCTCGGCCATTTCATATGAAATTTATGAAATGGCCACCCGTATGAAATCAAGTGGCAAGATCTGCACTTTAGATAACCTTACTGGCTCCTAAGGCAGATGATATTACTACTATTTAGTTTGTTTAGGACGTCGGACTACTTACCAACGTGACGAATAACATCAATTATCTGCACACCCAACTTCAACGGCATGATGCATTGTTGCGGACAATATTTACACTGTGTTTAAAATCAACGTCTGGATGTTGGAAACCTTACAAAAAAGATATCATGGGGGTGCATTGCCAACAAAAAAGCACGGAATCACGGTTTAGACATCGCGCGGCAATGTCATGTGATGACCATCTGTGATCGGTTGCTTCTATATCTCACGCCCATGCACGATTCTAATAACATTTAGCGTCGGCAAACACTACAGATCGGATCTATTCTGTTTGCTTCAAAAATAGGTATTGTTGTAAAACTTGCGAATGAAACATGTTTGGCACCCCTTAAAACGGAATTAATTTAGCCAAAGCCATTAAATAGAAGTTTCCTAAAAGAAAGAAGGTACATATAAAACAACCCAGAATTAGGTTGTCTCACAAACAACCCAGACGTTGTAGTGACACATCCGTGCGACATAGTGCATTTTTTCACAACTCCAAAATAGCTACTTTCCGGGTGAAAATCCATGATATTTTTCTTATTTATACTGTAAACATAGGTTGTGGGTGCTCGTTAGAACCGCCTCGTTGAGGCGGTTCTAACGAGTACCCACAACCTATGTCTTGGAGCAGAAACAAGTAAAATAATGTATACCCCGTAAACCCCATTTTTCTCTATATAAAGTGGGGTTTAGCGTTCTTCATTTCACGGACTTGCTCACGTGATGATTAGGTTTTTTCACATACCTATCCATATGAGACCAGAACATCGCGAGTGGTAAAATCTATCCTACATGGGCACCCATATGAGACAGATCACACGCGACTTTTGACGCCATGACGTTCCAAAGCATCCGGTAAAGTCGACTTTTAAGCTGCCTGGTGAAACATCAGTTCAGAAGTTTACTCCTCAATTTCTGAATAAAAACACTCGCGTGTTGGTATGCGTTTTAATTAAAATCAAAAGGAACATTTAGGTACCAAAATTTCTCGACTTTGTTAATAAATTTGGTTTTGCCTCGTTCCATCTAGCTTCCGTAAAGAAAAAGGCTGCCGCGGAATGATATCGTCATAGTTATATTCAGGTTGCATGTAAAAAATAAATAATAAAAAAAAATCTATCATCTACCAAACCCGGGAAGGGACATGATTTTTTTTTTATTTTATAAGTTGTGCTCCCAAGATAATATCTTGTGCGGACAAGATATTATCTTGTGCGGACAACATATTATCTTGTGCGGACAATATATTATCTTGTGCGGACAAGATAATATCTTGTCCGCACAACATAATATCTTATCCGCACAAGATATTATCTTGTGCGGACAACATATCTTGTGCAGACAAGATATTATCTTGTCCGCACAAGATATTAAGTTGTGCGAACAAGATGTTATCTTGTCCGCACAAGATTATATCTTGTCTGCACAACATAGATCTTGTGCGCACAAGATATTATCTTGTCCGCACAAGATATTTTCTTGTCCGCACAAGATAATATCTTGTCCGCACAAGATAATATCTTGTCCGCACAACTTCCCAAGATCTATGTTGTGCAAACAAGATAATTTGTTGTGCGAACAAGATAATATCTTGTCCGCTCAAGATATCTTGTTCGCACAACATCATAAAAATAAAAAATCATGTCCCATCCCGGGTTCCGTAATCATCACGAAGATAGGCCTATAAAATTTTGACCACTTTAAACCCCACTTTTTAAAAGTAAAATTGTGGTTTACAGGAGTTGACATTTTTTTTTATTTCTGCTCTAAATTATGTTCTGTTTTGTGCAGAAACATGACACATATCAAATGTTTTTATCTGAAATGTTCATTCTTTAGTGTAAAAAATTTCGATATATTTGAATAGACGTGTTTTCGTAATGTTCAGTGGGGACAAGAAACTCAAACCCACGGGTCCAGAGATCCAGTGGGAATCTCGGCAAAGCCTCGTTTCCTATGTTTGTTTGTACTAACACCATCTTAAGCCTTGTAGGTATAGAAATCTGGAGTTTACGGGGGTATACATTATTTTCTTATTTCTGCTCCAAGACACAGGTTGTTGGTACTCGTTAGAATCGCCTTAATAAGGCGGTTTTAACAAGCACACACAACCTAAGTTTGAGTATAAATAAGAATAACACCACATTTTTCATAAGCAGAGGTATAGAAACATGTTCACGGACGTGTTTTCATAAACATTACGATAACACCCGTGCGACATAGTACATTTTTTCTCATCTCCGAAATGGCTACTTTGCTGATGAAAGTCCGTGATATTTTTCTAAATTATAATGCAAACATATGTTGAGGGTGCTCGTTAGAACCGCCTTATTGGGGTGGTTCTAACGAGTACCCACAACCTATGTCTTGGAACAGAAATAAGAAAAACAATGTATACCCCCGTAAACCCCAGTTTTTCTATATAACACGGGGTTTAGGGGGTGTTCATTTCACGGACTTGTTCACGTGATGATGGCTGGATTCTATTTCATACCAGTTTCCATTTTCTTCCAGATCCTGTAAACGGACGGTGTTATAAATTAATGCATAATATATTGCATTCAATTACGCTGACATTTGATAAGGTCGTCTCTTTCAAGCCAACTAAATGGAAAATAAGTTGCAATGTCCTACTCTTGCCATTTGAGACTGGCTTTTGGCTGATCATGTTGAATAGCTTTTAACGCGTAGAATGAATTCCTTTTCTCTCATATTAGGTGATATAATGGCGATTTTACGACACTAAAAAGGCTTATTGTTGGCGCCTGGATATTGCCTCGCCTGCTGTAAATCAAATATTAATAGCAGTGTTCCGAATAATTCTTTCTATGCAAGGCTAATATGATATTTTTGACACAGCAGTCTAGCCTTAAACAAGGCGTTCGTAACACTAGCGTCAGTCATTTTCTTCCTTTTTGAAACAAGATTCATCGGGGCTTGGGCAAACAGAATGGGCTGCATGGTGCTTCCGCGCAGAGCTGAAACCGACCACTTCTTCTTTTTTTCTTTACCTTCTTCTTCTTCTTAAAATACATCACGAAAACATGCCCATAAAATCTTGACCCCCTTGAACCCCACTTTGAGTAGTAAATGTAGTAAAACTGGGGTAATCAGATGTAAACCTTATTTTCTTATTACTGCTCTAAAATATAGATTGTGGGTACTCGTTAGAATCGAGGCGGTTCTAATGTGTACTCACACTCTATATTTTGAGCATAAATAAAAATATCACAATTTTCATCATAAAATCTTCATTTTTTTTTTCGGCGAATAAATGTGCTATGTATTTGTACAGGCGTGTTTTCGTAATGAATTTAACGTTTTCTCATTTTCTATAGAATGACTAGGCCAACACACTTTCTAACTAACACTGGTTGCTGAATACTGCGGGCAAAATCTTACGCAGTTTGATGATGTCAGATTGACCATTTACTTCTGTTTACGTTCGTGTCGAAAGAGTTATTCAAAAATTGTTTATTATTATACACTTCTTTATATATCTTTCTTTGCCATTTGAACTAGAAATATGTATCTATTCCGTGTTTAACACATTTAGTACTGGAAACCCCAAAACGCATACCAGGGCAAAGAGTGCAGGCCCGGATCAGACGCCGCAGAACGCGGCGTCTGATCAGGGCCTACACTGTTTGCGAAAAGTTAAGCCAGTTTCCAAGAAAAGTTTGAAGAAAAAACAACCTGACACCCATAAATTTTGAAATGGACTCCTGGTATACATAAGGAGGAAGATACCATTTGGTACAAAAAGGGCTAATCTTGGGATCGCAGAGATGCGAACATTCATTCACTGTGGCTTCTTTATCTTAAAAAAAATCATTATGTACATTTCGAGCGATTTGATTCGTTGAAATAAAAAGTTTTATATATTTCAAGAAATTCCATGAGATAGAATCTCAGAACTATTTTACATGGCGACAGGAAGTAATATAACGAAACGGCAATTTTAGAATCCGCGGGATACGTCATTGTATATGAAGTGACGTCAACAGTGTTTGATTAAAAGTTGGGAAACTATTGAAAACGTAAATGTTAGATGACATATAAACTGAATTTGAAGACGACGTTTTTTTTTTTTTTTGTTTTTTTTTTTTTTTCGCTTGGGTTTCTTTCAAAGATGGCAGCTTCTACTCGGAGAAATTGAATAATCATTCCGCCGTAGCCGTTGGTAAGTTCATCCTTACGCTTTCGAAAGAATTCCTAAAATTTTGAAAGAATTCCTACCATTTTGGTGGCATTTTTAACATTTCGATGAGAAGGTTGGAATTATAAGGAATGAATTACCAATAATGTGGATTTCATCGATGTGTAAACTTCGGCGAATTACTCACAAATTGCATGAAGCCCGAAGGGCTTCAATGCAGTTTGTGAGTGATTCGCCGGAATCGTGGTCACACACACACACACACACACACACACACACACACACACACACACACACACACACACACACACACACACACACACAGCTATTAAAAGTATCATAACATATAACATGAACTTCAAATGGACCTGTAGCGCACACGAATTCCTTAAGAAGTGGATTATAACATTTGGGCTGACGCTAGGTTTGCGCATATATTGACGGATTAACAAACGGGGGAACGGACTGGATGATTGTCTCTGAGTATAGGCTTAGCAAAATAGTCCTGAACTGAGACTTATACTGTTTCTTTTAACCTTTATAGGACAGTATTTTAGGCAAACAATACAGACCCTAATCAGACGCCGCGTGGTGCAGCGTCTGATCAGGGTCTACATCGATTGCCAATGCCCCCGAACACCTGTTTAGTCCAGATTTTACTGATAAACAACCATTTTTACACACCGCTTTGACGTCATAGGGAGAAGAATAGTGCTGCTAAAAATAACCGTTACCTGGATTTTGTACTTGGCACTACGATAAATCACCCGTGCAACATAGTGCATTTTTCACATCTCCAAAATGCCTACTTTGCTGATGAAAATCCTGGATATATTTGTTATAAATGTTCAAAACATAGGTTGAGGGTGCTCGTTAGAACCGCCACAGTGAGGCAGTTCTAACGAGTACCCACAACCTATGTCTAGGAGCAGAAATAAGAAAAATAATGTATACCCCCGTAAACCCCAGTTTTCTCTATACAAAGTGGGGTGTAAGGGGGTGTTCATTTCACTGACTTGTTCACGTGATTGTCAGCGATAGTTACTCGGACAATAGCAGGCGAGAAGCTTCTGTAGTACTGGTTAGTAACTTTTGGTCGATTGATAAATAAAACAAATCGACCCAATAGGTAATGTTGACAAGGATTTACTTTATTTTGAATCTTTATCTTGCGCAACATAATATATTGTGGGTACTAGATTGGCCATCGGGAACCGCAACCTTTGTTTGAAGCAGAACCAAACCAACTGTCATATTTCTATTTCCTGTGTTTAGTTACTAAGAAAATGAAATACATGATTGTTCATGTATTATTGGATTTATTAAACGAGTTGAGGGAACGAGGCGGCTTTGCCGAGCATTTTATCCCTTTTCCTCAACGAGTTAATAAATAAATTCAATAATACAAAGACACGAATGTAAGATTCTCTTTATCATTTGACATTCAAAACGCTTTTTATTCACGATTTTTAACAGAAATGTCAACATTCCGCCATTATTAAACGCGACGTCGTTAAGGACGTCGTATATGTAACGTTACGCAGCCTATATACATGTAACTAATTTGCATATTTAATCCACTAGTGGATCACCGAATTTATTACAGGACGTTATTACATTCCCAGACGCGATGTCATATGATAAAAGCGGGTAATGTAAAATCTGGACTCATTTTATATGCTGGGTTAGGCGAACGGTATAGACCCAGATCAGACACCGTAGAAGGTACATCCTTACTAGTCAAGGTAAAAGTATCCACTTAGTGTAGCGCTCAGCTTAAGCGTATCGATGTTAATTGTTTGTTTATTTGATTGATTTGAATTTTAACGTCCCCGTCAACATTGTAAAGGTCATTTTGGAGACGTTGCTTCCAATTTTTTTTGGATTATTACCCGACATTGAGATGAAATGACATCTCAAGCCATGTCACCTAATGAAACCAATAGGGTTTATAAGCATGGACGGGCTGACTCGCACCGCATTGCCTGGGCAGGCTTAGATCCTCTAAGCGGTTTACAAGTACTCGTGTGCGGGTTGGTTTCAGCTCTGCGTGGCAGCATCATGCAGCCCATTTATTTCTTCAAGCACCGACAGACGGGGGCTTGTATCGATGTTAAGTGACATGCTCAGGATTATAGAGCAAGTTTTGTCATCCTCTATGTAAAGTATATGGTTCAACAGATATAACGTTTATCTAGTAAGGCAAACTGAAAATTCGTGGATATGTATGTAGAAGGCGCTCGTAAAATAAAGTTACTGGCTCCTTATTCCTTGCCATATTTTCGTCTTAATAATGACACGGGTCAGATTCAGTCCAGCATTTGGTCATAAAGACGTATAATTTGTGGTTTAATTCAGCTCGAATCATTCCTGGGGCCAGTTTCATCAATAAACATCGTACGATTAATCTTAAATTGTTCTTACGCACTTTTTAAAGAACTGCGTACGTCAGTTTCATCAAAACATCGCAAAGTGGTCGTACGAGCTAAATTTGCGTTTCACTAAAATATGTCGCAATTTTGAATATGCGCTTAAACAGGGCCACTAATTGTCACATGCGTGATCACGTGCCGTCTTGAAATAGCCGTGTAAAGTAGATAACACGTATTAAGATTAATGGTCCGTTGGAGCTAGATATACATTCAGTACAAGCAACGTTTAGTCAACGTGATTCAACGTTGATTCTGCGTTGTTTCAAACTTGTGTTCCCATTTTATTGTCGTAAGATACAGCAATTAATTATCTGGACCCATTGCCCACTGTAACACTGGTTAGTTGGTCTGCTTTGTGGTCGTCGTAACGTCAGACAAGCGTTGATCTAACGTTGTCACAATGAACCTTTTACGAATGCGTTTGTCAGTAAATGCGGGGCGGCGGGGTGGGGTGGAGGTGGGGATGGGCGGTTCTTCAGCATGAGTGCACGTGTTATAATATTAGAAAATGTGAGACTTCGCAGAGCATTTTATTACTTTAATAAATTCAGAAATGCCAGAGCATGAATACACGATTCAATTTATCGTATGAACTTAAAGCACAGTTTATGCATGATTTTAACACGTATTTTTGCGTATATCAGTTTTCAGTTCCGGTTTGTTGTTGGCAATGGTGACAGGTCTTGTTCGTCTGTCAGGCCGTCCAGCCTTTCTTTCGCCCCCCCCCTTCCCCCCCCCCCCCCCCCCCCCCATCGGGGCTTGAAGAAATAGTTGGGCTGCATGATGCTTCCAAGCAGAGCTGAAACCGACCGTACACGAGCCTGCCCAGGCAAAGCGGTGCGAGTCTGTCCGTCCATGCTTATAAATATGTTCTATAAAAGGGATATCCTTTGGAACCAAGGAATACTCCACTGAACTTGCAAATATGAAGTGTACATGTTTTCTTGGCCAGACTAGCTCGTTTCGGCCAATTAGGAATAATCAGTGACCCTTAAATATTTTCAGAATTCCACAATGGAATCAATGATCCCAAAGGACAAGAAAATATAAACTACACTATGATGTAGGGCAGGGAGACTTTACGGTTGCCACGCATTCCCAGATATATACCAGCTGTAGTGACGTTTGATAAACCCTATTGGTTTCATTGGGCGACATGGCTTGAGATGTCATTTTTTCTCAGTGTCGGGTCAAAGTCCCACAAATTTGGAAGCAACGTCTCCAAAATGACCTATACAGTATTGAAGGGGACGTTAAACCTCAAATCCACCAACCAACCAACCAACCGTCCAGCCTTTCAATGAAAAATAAATTCAGTTTATTTGCAACATAGATACTACAGCATGACTGATTTTAAATTCTATAGCTACATGAATGCACAATTATACAATGTCCTGCACATAGACGAACTGACAGTAGGCAAGACCACGATCCCCTCCCCACGTCGTCGACATTCAAGGTTTTCGTACATACGAACGTACGCCCATGTACGTACGTCCTTCCGCACGAATGTGTGTACGTACGTGATCCTGTAACCTCAGGTTAAGGTATTGTACCAGGAAGAACCTAAAATTTTAAGAGCTCATATTTTCCAGACTATATGATGGAATGGTGATGGTTTGTATAGGTCAAAAGGTTTATTCAGCAATACATGCACTTGCCCTTACCTATGACCTCTAGGTCAAGTTATGGACTTAGAAAACTTTAAATGTTGAAATTATTTTTAAAATCATATAATGGATTTGGTTCATATTTGGTACGATGATAGATATACAAGTTTTATTCAGCATACCCGCGCCAGTGCCCATGGCCTTAAGGTCAAGGTCACAGACTCAGAATTTTCAGTATAATTGCGCCAATGCCCATGGCCTCAAGCTCAAGGTCACAGACTCAGAATTTTAGTGTCAACGTGTTTTAATAAGAACTCACACTTCCCAACCCATTTAATGGATTTAGTTCGAATTTGATATGACGAAAGATACAGGTCGTTTCTCCGGCTACTCCGTTTAGTTATCGCATGAATCTGATTAATGATCGGCTCGAAATAAACAAAATAATCTTGAAAGGGCAGGAAAACCAAAACTCAAGGTAAATGTCACATTTGGTACTTTATTTTTTATGGATTTTGTTCATATCTGGTATGATGATACACACTTTTTTCCAATATTTAAACGCCATTACCCACAGCTACGCCGACGTTCTGAAGGACATGTTTCCAGCCGAGCAAAACTGTCTTTTTTTTTTCTTTTTTTTTGGCAACATGCTTTTTGTCTTGGTGAGGATGGTCCATGGGTGGGGGCATATGTGTCGTATTGACAATTCTAGTTTGCTGTGTTAATTTGAGGTACACTGAGTCTTCATTTTAATCAAAAGTCTTATCGCAGATTGTGGGTAATCGTTAGAAACTACCTGAACGCGTTGGTTCTTAAGTCCCCGTCAATGTACATATATTTTAGGCCATTTTGGAGACGCTGCTACCGATTTTCTGGGGCTTTTACCCGGCATTGAGATGGAGTGACATTATAAACCCTACCTACCAAAGAAACCGCTAGGGTTTAAGGAGCGGCCCCACTCGCACCACTTTTCTTGGGCAGGCTTTTACATTCTAACAGGTTAACCAGTAATCAAGAGGCGCTTCTAACGAGTACTCTCAATCTCTAAAAAACAACTAAGAAAACCCCCACGCCAAACCCAAACTAAAGATTATAACAAAAGGGTCAGTTTCGAGGGTCTGCATTGCATGGGCTTATATAACTAATGGGCGTGATCTGCGAAGGTAAGCGAAATGGTATATTACGTACCACCTTTTTTACAATGTTACTCAAGAGCTTCAACCTATGCTGCCCGTATGGTCGTGACATGTCCAAAGTTAAGACGAAAATTTCAATGTGCGATGTCTAAATATTCATCTCAGAATTACGACAAAATGTGCGAACATCGCAGATCTTTAACATTTGATGAAACAGGATTTTTGTCGTAAGAAATTCGTACGATCTTTTTAAGACGAAAATACGTCGCAAATGCTTTGATGAAACTGGCCCCTGGTTGTTGCAATTCATTGACTCATTTCTTGTATGGAAGACGTGGTTTATTGGATATTAGCATGTATACAATTCCACATAAAAGAACCTGATTGACCACCAAAGATTAATAATCAAAGGGCACGTTTGCATCTCCATTAATTAGAAGAAATGTTCAAACTCTCGATTCTGTCATTTTGACTCATATAATATTTGGCCATTAATTCGATTCTACACATGATGGTTTGAGGAAGAGAATAATGTTATTGAGGAATGGGAGCAACTATCATGTTTTTCAGCCATTTTTCAAATGGTGACAGCTTTCGCTTTTCAATAAGTTCTGTCCCACAGGAAAAGTGGTCAACTCTTAAAGGAAAGATTTTGCTCCCCAGGAGTAAATTCTTTCCTTTAAGAGTTGTTTGTTTGGTTTGTTTGTTTGTTTGTTTGTATTGGAGTGTAACGGCCCAGTCAGCACTGTTTTAGGTTATTTTTGAGCCGGTCAGTGTACTTATCCACACTTTTCCTGGCAAGCTTACACGTAAGCGGTTAACCAGTACAGTGCACATTCTTTCGCCAGAAACTGACAACCGCCCTTCTTGAATCAGCGGAAGGGAGAGAATGACCGTAGAAAAGATTCCATAATCAATCTCCGCGAAAGAATGTTGCCGACCCAGGCAGGTATCGAACCCGCGCCCTCCCGATCACCAGTCAGACGCGCATCCGACTGAGGTACCGAGGCCGGCCTTAAAGAGTTGACCCCTATTGACATGGGAGACTAAAATGCTTGTGCAGGAGTTGCCTCCACGGAAGGTTTTCCCATTCCCTTTAAGTTTTTGAGCCGGCGCAGGGCAAAGATTACAATCAAGGACTCCCGTGAGACCTACATGCCTATGCATTTATCCCTTAGACCAAGATTTTTCAATAACAGATTGACATTTGATATAACGCAAAGCCGGGGTCGGCAACATTCTTTCTTGGAGGTTTATCATGAAATCTTTTCTACAGTCATTCTCTCCCTTTCACTGATTCAAAAAAGGCAGTTGTCCGTTTCTGGTGAAAGCATGTGCACTGTACTGGTTAACCGCTACGTATAAGCCTGCCCAGGAAAAGTGTGGATAGGTAAACTGACCGGCTAAAAATGACCTAAATAGTGTTGCCTGGGTCGTTAAACGCCAATACAAACAAACAAACATATATAGTCGTATTTGGATCATGAATAAATACTATGAAAACTTTATTATTACCGCTATAAAAACAACAGCTTTATTTCTTACATGTAGTTTGAAATGAGGAAACTATAAACAACAAGAAAATCTGGATCTTATCTCTCTTTCAAATAATTCTAGGTTAAAACAATAAACATAAAAAGAGATACAGAAGCCCTTCGCAGGCTAGGACATTGAAGACTCTGATCAGGTTGAGCGGACGCGCAGGCTGATCTGGTTTAAACATATTTATTTCGAAAAAATAATGTTTACAAATACAACATAGACATGATACAACAATATAGGATTAGAACGGAAGCTATAAGCTTATTTAGTTCTGTGCCTTTGTAATGCTATGAAACTGACATACATAAATGGAATATATCGTGACAGAAATTACTGTTCAGGACTTTTTGTATGTTAATGTATCTCTAATGAGAACACATTTTACAGCGTTGTACTCATGATAGGAATAGTGATTTTTTTTACAAAACATGATGATTCAAAATAATAATTATAAGAAAGACGAAAGCTATGAGTTATGAGTATTGCATGTTATGAGATGTCGAAAAACGATGTAGAAAAGATTTTAAATTAAACTAATAAGGTAGAAAAGGAGATGGGAAAGATTCTGGCACTGGGGCCAGTAGGGGTTGGGGTGAGTCAGTGCATTGTTGGGCTGTTGTCAGCTAAATACAATAGTATCATGAATCGTAGGAATCATAGTTGTATTACATTAATGAGATTGTTGGGGGACGACGTGTAATGATCAACAAGAATGGATACTGTACGTTTTGTCAAAATCTTTTAGTAGCCGATATAAATTTTTGCACACCCTCGAATATAACTTTGTTAGATTCAAAGGATAAAGATTCATCACCTGAGAGAAGTACTTGCAAGGAAATATTGCAATAATGTAAAACGGTATTAACAAGGGCTAGTGTTTGTTCGCGGTATAGGGGGCATTTCAGGAAGTAGTGTTCAGCACTCTCAATATTATTTCCACATCTACATAATGGCGAGTCCACAATGTTCTTCCGAAACAGGTCGAACCTGAGCGAGCTACACCCAGTTCGAAGACTGGTATGTAATATTTGTAATTTCCGACTTCCAGTGTCGTAATTCTTTGGGACAATCGTTCTGTTCTGATTTAAATGTTGTTTGAAAGTTTCTGTTGAATCTACGGTTCTATCAGCACAGGGCAAACTGTTCCATTCTTTTATGACAGAGGGCAAAAATGAGTTAAAGTAATGGTTTGTTCGAGAATTAATAGTTTGAATATCATTGGCATTTCTCAAGTTATAGCGTGATGAATGTTGTACCAGCGGTGGAACTAATTAAGACAGGTACAGTGGTGTTAGGTTATTATACATTTTGTAGAACAGAACAAGTTTGTGTTTACGTCTTCTGGATTGTAACTGCTCCCAACAATCCTCGTTGTATAATTTTTCAACTGAAACAAGTTTTGTTGTTCCTGTGGCAATCCTTGCAGCTTCAACCTGTATTTTTTTCTAGTTCCTGTTTTTCTTGATGGGAGCAGTTATCCCAGATCACATCGGCATATTCAATGACTGGTCGGATGAATGACAAGTATATCGTTTCGAAGGATTTCCTGTCAAGATCAAACTTTAATTTTCTGCATTATGTTTCTTCTAGCCTTCTGTTTGATATAATTGGGCCCCGCCAAGCGATTTTGGTACTTATCGCCTATGCGAGCAGCGAAGGTTCAGGCGAGCCTGCGCATCCGCGCAGTCTCGCCAGAACCTTCGCTGCTCGCTCATACAAGCAGTGAATCAAGAGGAACCTTCAGACAGAAATCCATATCCCTGGCCCCTCTGAATGGCTGGGCATGCGCAGTTGAAATTTGTCATGACGGAATGTTCGAAGACCCAAATTCGCTTGGCGGGGCTCAATTAATGTGGGTATGCCAAGAGCAATCAGATGAAAAGTGTATACCTGAATGCTTATGATTTTCTACTTCGTTTATTTCTTGATTAAGCATAAATAAGGGTCGATGGACAGGTCTATTTATCTTACGTGAACTTAAGAGTGACTCTGTTTTATTAGGGTTGAATTTAACCAACCAGGAATTTGCCCACCGAGAAATTGTTTTCAAGATCTGAGTTAAGAGTTTCCGCCGCAGTGTTAGGAAGTTCTACTATTATAAACAAGCAAGGTCGTCCGCAAACAGACGAATATTTGAACCTATTTCTGTTACAATGTTGTAAATCTATAATCTAGAGTAAAAAAGTAAAGGTCCCAAGACTAAACCTTGAGGGACTCCAGCATGGATATAATTCCAGTTAGATTGAGCACCAGGCAAGACTGCGCGTTGTTTTCTAGTTTCAAGATAACTTGTAAACCATTTGAGCTGTTTGCCACTAATACCCACAGCTCGTAAATTATGGATAAGGCCGGTGTGCCAAACACGGTCGAACGCTTTAATTATGTCACAAAAACGGCTCTTACTTCTTTTCCAGAATCTAAGGCTTGACAGAACGTATTGTAAAGATAAGTAAGTTGATTCAAGGTGGAGACCCTGGAGATAAAACCAGACTGGAAGGTAGTAATAATGTTGTTATCGCGAAAGTGATTATACAGATTTTTAAATACCAGTCGTTCCAATGTTTTATCCAAATTGCTCAGTAAGGATATGGGGCGGTAATTAGAAGCAATAGCTGGATCACCTCCTGTAAGGATAGGACAGACGAGAGACTCTTTAAAACAATCTGGAACAACGCCACAGTTCAAGGAGTGGTTAAATAAAGACGTGACAGGCAAGGATACTTCTGTTGCAATTTCACGAAGCATGCGATTACTGATTCCATCAGGACCCGTCGCTTTACCAACAGGCAGAGCCTTGAGTGTAATCTCTACGTCTTCAGGCGTGACTGAGAGGGAACTGAGAGTTTCATTAACATTATATGGAATAATAACAGGAAGAGAATCATTCTCTTCTTCCAATAAGGTTTGATCCCGGAAGAAATTGTTCAAAATATTGGCCTTATCGAGATCTTCTTTGTACACAGTACCATCTTTCTCCATTGGGGATATTGTCGTGTTTGTTTTCGAGCCGATAAACGACTTAAGTCTAGAAGATAAATTATCAGATTTTAGTTAGTTGGCTAGATTTTCATTAAGAGATTGTTTGGATTTTAGAATCAAGGATACAACTTTGTTTCGAAGTCTTTTAAAGCTTGTCCAATCACAAGTTAGATTTGTCCTTTTTGCTTTACGATAGGCTCGTTTACGCTTTCGAATATACCTTTTTATTGTTGATGTTATCCAAGGTGGGTCAGTTGGTTGAATTGTTACTACTTTATTAGATATACAAGTTTCGGCAAGATTTAACAATTTTTGAACAAGATTTTCGGTATAAACATTTATATCTGGTTTTTAACAGTATTCCAATCCACAGACAGTACACGTTGCCTGAGTAAGTTATAATCAGTCTGGTCGTATCTCCATGTGCGGCGTGTAAAAGACTTACGTTTTGGTTTTGTGAAGTTAAATACTCCAAATATGGGACAGTGGTACCGTAAGTCTTGCTGAAGAAATTGTTCTCCGACTCCACAGGCTGATCTGAGTCTTTGCTGCTCGCACGTCTTACTTTATGTTTTGTCGTGCGCAGGCAAATTTTATAAGAATTTTAGAAGAAGTACAAGAAGGCATACCCGGCTCTTGCTTAGACCGTGACTAGTGACAGTTTTCTATAGTGCATACATAATGTCTAACAAAGGAACTCGATCGCGTCTTAACTACATTAAAGTAGACCATATTTCAAAACCGTCAGATGACACACTGTAGCTTTTGTAGTGGTTGTTACATATACGCATTGTATGTTTATATGTATTGTTTTAACCAAGAATTTCCATTTTTTTTTCTTTTTGTTTATAGTTTCCTCACTTCAAACTACATGTAAGAAATAGCTGTTGTTTTCAAAGCGGTATGTACTCGTATAAAGCTTTCATAGTATTTATTCATGATCCAAATATAGATAATAATGGGTGTACGAGTATGTTTGCAAAATCAAATTAATTAGATTGCGGGTGCTAGTTAATAGGCGTTTCTAACGATTACCCATATGATACGGTTAAAAACATCTAGATCACAACCTCTATATAACATTATTAATGGGGCCCACAGCAGAAACCGTTCTAGTTAAACAACCGTGTTATATCCAAACAAAAATGTATAGATTATATAGAATAGTGACCATTTATGGTCATTTTTCAATATATATAATCTGTACAGTTTTTGGGTCCATCTTGAAACCGTGTTTTATCCAAAGCGTGTTATAATGAACCGTGTTATGATGAAGCTGTTGTGTATAACGATGTTTTTGTCAGGGTACTTGCTTCACTGCCGTCAACAAGATGGTATCGCAGTGCCACACTGACGCCGACTTCCTCTTGGAGTTGACACTAAATGATATACGTGCATTACGTCATTTGGAGTCAGCTCCAAAATAAGGGTAAAATGGAAGTTTTGTTACTGAACATCGAATAATTTTCAGCAACGCAAAAAATGGTTATCGGCTCTGAATAATAGCTTGCGCGTATTTGTTCCTTTCAAATTGGGGCGTTTTATTAATATTGAATATTTTCTACCCAAGAGATTTTAAGAAAGTTTAGATACAGCAATTAGCCTGTTTTGACATAATGCATGTGTACAATGCTTTTACTGAACTGGTCCCAAGATGCATTTTTAGAATTCCGTTTAAAAGTTATTTCATAAAACTTCAATTAAAAGGCAATGTACTGAAGCACGCGGTCTGTGTAACAGCTGTTAGTGCAGTTTAATTACGATAACACACCCGTGCGATAAAGTACATTTTTCACTTCTCCAAAAAGGCTACTTTTCTAATGAAAATCCGTGAAACTTTTCTTATTTATACTGAAAACATATGTTGTTGGTGCTCGTTAGAACCGCCTCATTGAGGCGGTTCTAACGAGTACCCACAACCTATGTCTTGGAACAGAAATAAGAAAAATAATGTTTACCCCCCTTAAACCCCAGCTTTCTCTATATAAAGCTGGGTTTAGGGGGTGTTCATTTCACGGACTTGTGATTTTTGGTTAACGTATTGCACTAAGGGCGCTGGAACCATGCATACAACAAGAAGGTTGCTACCAGAATACAGTTTTGCCGCTAATTAAAGACCAAATTTTTAATATTCTTTGTATTTGGCAGGGTATAAGCAGACACAAAGAAGTTTATTTTATTAATACAGCAAGAAAGAATTCCCTTTCGTTTTGAAGTTATGCTCTTTTATATCTGATACAGACCTATTTTTCTCTATTTAAAGATTAACAACCCTTTAATCTTTTTCGATTTAGACCAATTATGCAATATTCTGTGATTTCCTAGTGGTTTTAAATTTAAAAAACCATGTGTTACATTATGCAGTTGCCAACTACATTTTCGCGCCCTTTGATTGCCCTGTATATTATTTATAATAAAGGATGTAAATGAGAAGTTTGATGAAATTCAAATTAAGATTTAAAGTAGTCATTTAAACTGTTTAAAACAACCGTTTCATTCAAAATTT
Organism: Lucinisca nassula; assembly: GCA_963580285.1. Classification (NCBI taxonomy): domain Eukaryota; kingdom Metazoa; phylum Mollusca; class Bivalvia; order Lucinida; family Lucinidae; genus Lucinisca; species Lucinisca nassula. The sequence continues at coordinate 101,043,282 of OY757018.1, forward strand.
CATTTAGATTACTTGAGGTAAGTTTTAATACATGCCTTTTTAACAGATCAGTAAGTCTTGTATGGTTTTTATCTACATACCAACACAGACACTGGAATTCAAATTATTTTAATAAATTATCTAAATTTTGAATTTAAGGCTTGCGATTTTTTTTTCATATTCAAAAGTTTGAAAAATAATGACATAGAATACCTAATGTATATTAATGGGGCAATTTAAAATTGCTCTGTTTTCATAAAATATTTCACATGTCAAACTGTAAAATCTGCGAGACTAATAAAGACAATTTGATTCGGTTTTCGCACTTCGACTCGTTGAATCAATAGTTTTTAAACCTAATGGATTTTCATACCCAGTCCAATCATACTGTCTTCAATGTGGAGTTGCTTTCGCTGAAGGTGTATCCATTGCCCCTTCAATAGGAAGACAACGTTACGCAGGAAAAGCCTAGATCTATGACAACAGGACAATCAAGTCATCGAAAGAAGAGGTAGAGTTAGTTACATTCCAATAACACATCCGTTCAACAGTACATTCTTTCATAACCCTAAATGGTGACTTTTCTGAAAAAAGCTTGTGATATTTTTCTTATTGGTTGTTGGTGCACGTTAGAACCGCCCCGTTGAGGTGGTTCTATTAACGAGTGCCCACAGCATATGTGTTGGAACAGAGATAAGAAAAAGTATGTATACCTTGTAAACCAATGAACGTAATACTATAAGAAACTGTTCAGCAGAACAATACTGGGACTTCAACTAAACTCTGGAGTTTATGAGTATGTAACAACATGCAGAGTAAAATAGCTAGCCTAGCCACTCGATGTTAAGATGAATAATATGGAATTAAAATAATCTTGTGCACTAAAATGAACAATGTATAAAAGTTTAGCTAGTCTAGTCTCTCTGGCTCAATTTTAACTGATAATCCTAAGATTTGAGACACTACCAAATAGACTTGCCATTACTAAGAAGGTGATAAATTTTTAAACCAATAAAAATATCAAAAAAAAAAATGATCAGATTTTTATTATCAGACTTGTAGCTAATCTATAAAATAGCCTATGCATGAATAGAAACCTAAATACCTTTGGTTTCGAACCTCGAAATTCTGCACCCAGACCTACTCTGTTACGCTCGAGAGGTATCAGTGAGTGGTACTTTTAATTAATGTTCAAGATATAATCTTTATCCACGTCTTTATCGCGTTAACAAGTCTGTGAAATGGATACCCCTCGCAAAACCCACTTCATATATAGAGAGAAAAATTGTGTGTAAGGGTATTTTATCATTTTTCTTATTTCTTCTCCAAGACATAGGTTGTGGGTACTCGTTAGAACCGCCTTAATGTTCTATATAACACCTACAACTTATGTTTCGAATAGAAATAAAATAAAAGAACTATCGGACTTTTCCATCGGAAAAATAATATTCGTTTTGGAGATTTGAAAGAATTCACTATCTTACATATTTATGTTAGGCAAAAGTGAAGCCCGATGGCTGTCTGATCAGCTCTAAGTCATGCCTCGTGAAGATATCTGATCCATTCATCGAATTGGCTGCGTAGCAGGCGCTCTTCGCGTGCTCCCTTACCCTTTCACCCCTGAGTTTCTGGCGTTGACCCCTTCCATCTTCGAATTCGGACACGTTCACTCTTGCAAATATTTAGTTCAGTCAATAATCATTCACAGGATGGCGACAGTGTAGATCCAAATGAGATGGCTCATTATGAGCCATCTCATTTGGATCTGCACTATTGGATATGTAACTGTACATGCTACCATGATTGAAAGAGAAAACGTCAGATAAGATGTACCGCTGTCTGATAGAAAATACTTCCAAATGATTAATGATCAAACAAATAACTTAACCTATCCTTTGCATTATTTATCAATAATAAATATTACTTGGTTCAGTTAAGGTTACGTAAATTAGTCAGCGATATATTTGCACAGCGGGGATTTTGTAATCAGTCTTATAAAGAATTGTATTCTCATGCTTTTTATCAGTTCAATGTTTATATTCTAGGAAGGCAAATCGAAACGTTCCTGAAAAACAGGGATGTAAAATTATATGCCTTATTTTTCAATCACGAAACACACCTACGAATATATAATTTTGTCCCCCTTTAACCCCACTTTTATATAGTAAAATTGGGGTTTACAGGGGTAAACATTTTTTAATTCTGCTATAAAATACAGACTGTGGGTACTCGTTGGAACCGAGGCGGTTATAACATGAAACCACAATCTATTTTTTGATCAGAAATAAGAAAAATATCACAAATTATCGTCTTAATATTTGTATTTTTTCACCGGTATCATTTACATGTATTTGTATAGGCGTGTTTTAGTAAGGATAATAATTACACATCAATTAAACACAATGCAAGCTGCGGCGGTATAAATTTGAAAATGTCGGATGAAGACCCTAGCACTTATGTTAAAATATTCGATATGCCTAACGCTGATGACACGATAATATTTGGAACTCATAAAGTTAAAATTCAAAACAATTTGAACGCCTTCGTTGAGTACTCGCAAACCAGGAAATCGATAAAAATTAAATACAGTAAATTTTCGCTATTCAGCCTAGCCAAAATTGATAATCAATCTGCCTTTAAAAGCATATTTACAATATTTTAGGTATTCTACGGTTCTTCTGTCGCGGTTTATTTGTGTTATAGTTTGTCTTTGGGTGTTTGTGTCGCTTATATTATTTTATTTTGGATAGCCTATTGGCCATTTAGTGGGAAAGTAACTGTCCTTTTACTTTACGCTGTTGGTGTTTCTGTTGGTGTATGTTGTTTCATGTTTGTGTTTTCTTTCCCTTTGATGTTTCCCTTTGGTGTCTGTGGGTTAATTGAATCGATTCCTGGTCATTGTCTCCACTTCTTTTTGTGTATCCTCTTGAAGGAACAACCTTTTGAGAATGTTCAAACATGGACTTAACGTTCACTTTTGAACAATCCCAAAAGTGGTCTTAATACGCGAACTGTACAGTGATTGTTTTTGCAACACGTAACTATAAAATGTTTAACTTCAAACTTGGCTAAAACATAATTGCTAGATGTTATGATTTTATATTCGTAAGTGTTGGTTTCATAAAAAGCTGGGAAACAATGTTGAAAAGGCTAGAAAAGCTTTGCGTCTATGATATAATAAAGAAAACACGAAATCTTTATCTTCCGTTGATTTGCAGCTGCTAAACTAAAGTACCAGTTATTAAAAAGTACACTTGATAGATTATACTGTACTTATATCAGGCCTTTGTTATAATATGGGCCGGAAGTTTAGGATGGCTGTACGATGACTGACGCCAATCGCTTGGAGCAAATACAACTTAATGCAGCACGAATTGTTACACGTCTACCAGTGTTTGCATCGTTACGTTCTCGTTATTATGAAACTGGTTGGGAAACCTTGGCGAATAGGCGAAAACGTAAAAAAATAACTTTGATGTACAAAATTGTCAATGGCGATGCTCCATCTTACCTCACTGACTTATTACCAAATAGAGTAAATGATATTAGTTCTTATAACTCAAGAAATAGGAACAATTTCGAAATTCCTTTTTCTAAACTTTGTTCATATGAAAGTTCATACTCCCCTTCTACCTTAAAATTGTGGAATGAACTTGACCCACAGATTCGATTACTCCCAACTCTTTCACAATTTAAGTCTAATATTCAGTTCACAACAGACAAAATAGCTGATTATACAAATATAAGCGAGCGAAAGTACAGCATAATACTTGCTCGTATCAGATACAGAAGCAGCAGTTTAAAGGCTGATCTTTTCCATGTAAATATTATTCCGAGTCCTGTATGCAGTTGTGGTGCTCCAAGCGAAAGTGCAGAACACTATTTCTTCGAATGTCAGCTATACACAAATCAACGAAACGTTCTTATGCATAATTTACAAACTTTATTGAATCTTCAAGATGTTAATGTTGAGATCCTGACAACAGGATGTCTAAATTATGGCGACATTACTAATAGATCAATCATACAGTCCATCACTAGATTCATTAAGGATTTCAAGAACAGCGCTACCACAACGGGTGGGGTTTCATGTGTGAAATGATGTATTAGTGTGTGTGTATGTGTGCGTATGTGCGTGCGTGCGCGTGCATGAGACGTGCTTGCATTCTTGCACATGTGTGTATTAAACCTGAGCCGGTATAAATTATATGTTAAATTGCATCCACCATTGTACCATTGAAATGATTTGTTGTTATGTTTAGGGAAAGGGCTATCTAATGTTGTCATAACTTGTGTCCAATCCCTTTGTATGTTTATGCAATAAAATATGTTTAATCTAATCTTTGCAGCTGCACCTTTTTTATCACACAATTTTATATAGTCAAATAAAAGTGGAGGCAATGATCAGAAATCGATACAATTAACCCACAGCCCCGATCAGAGACACCGAAGGGAAAGAATCAAGCTAGTCTGGGGATGTGAAAATATACAGCTACAGTGTGAGTTTTTATGACGAATAGTATTGTGTTGTACTGTATTGTATTATATTTTATTGTAGAATTTAAGCATGTTTCGTCTGTTACGTTAAGACGCGTTAGCATTAGCTCAAAAGGACGTAAAGTTTGAGCGCTTCTGGGCTGCAAAATGCGACTGTGTTCAGCTAAATGTGAATTATGCTGAACTTCCAGTGCCTTCCACTTAGTAAAGAAGAAGCACTAGAATTTCGAACGCCAGATCCAACGACATGGTAATCAAATAAAAATCAAAAATGAGTTCCTTTATGAGCAATGAAAACATTCATAAGAAAGAAGATGGGTCAAACTACGTAGTTTCGGCTAATAAAGTCTCATCAGTGACCCTGTAATGATCCGGCAAAGAAAGCCAGAGGAAACATACTGCAATTTTGCGAATTTCGAATAGGCAGTCGATTCAAAGACTGATATAAATCAAAATGGGATCCAAATAATTAAAAACCTGTCTAGAATATGAGTCTAAACCAATAATTTATTTCCGATTTCTCAGAATATTCACGCTGATCTCAAAAGAACAAAAGTAAAATATAAACTGCACTATGGTTGATGTACGGGGAGACGTTTTACGGCCGCCACACGGCACAACACCAGCTGCAGTGAAGGCAAATAAAAATCAAAACTGAGTTCCTTTATGAGCAATGAAAACATTCATAAGTCAATGTCAATTTCGTCTGCAAATCGATATTTTTCTGTCTAATTCGAGAGCATACTAGGTCAAACTGCTCTCTCTTAGGGATGTGAGTTTGGCTTCGGACTGGCTACAAATGTAGTAGCCTTGCATAATCCATTTTATACAGGGTTTTTGGATGTGCAGCATTAAGTTTGTTGTAAAATGTATAATAGATATATAAATGATACGGAAAAAAAGAGAAAAATACATTAAGGGTGGGGCGTAAATAATAATAATAATAATAATAATAATAATAATAATAATAATAATAATCCAAAGAATAATTACATATGACTGTTTTGTTGTATTCAAGTAAGGATTGTCATTGTTTGCAAAAGAATTCCACTGAGGGTGGTGGTGGGGGGGGGGGGGAGGCTTAAATCGATTTTACGTGGCAACAATCCTCGCCCATACTTCCGTCGCGATTTAGACAAATAATTTGTTCAGTCTGCATGAAGGCCTCCTAACACATCAGTGCAACTTCTCCGAGAACATAAAAAAATCGAACAACCACAGAGATGAAATAGCGGCGAGGACTCGACAGCAAGAAATGCCGGAGCAAAAGAAAACCAACAGTTAGACTCCGATAGGCCCAACCGGAGAGAGAGTATCAGGCAGCAACCAACATTACATTGAATCAAAGTAGAAGTAAAACAAAGATCAGGAATCGATACAATCAAGACTGTCTACTTATGATTTTTCCACTCTTTACACTACACTTCCTCATAATCGTATACAAGAAAAACTTAATGATTTAATTGAATAGACATTTCAAAGGGAAGATTTCCCCTATCTTGCATGTAATGTAAGAAATGCTTTTTTCACTTCTGAAGAGCAAAGTGATTATACTTTATGGTCAATTCAGAAAGTGTGTGAAGCTCTCATCTTCCTACTTGACTATATTTACATAAGATTTGGTACTAATTTATTTAGACAAGTTGTGGGTATTCCGATGGATGCGCACCACTTGTGGCTGATCTGTTTTTGTTTTCTTATGAGAGAGACTTCATGATGTCCCTTTCTGCTGAAAACCAGTCTGAAATCATTGAAGCTTTTAGCTCCACTTCTAGATATTTGGATGATTTATTAAATATTGATAATACCTATTGCGATGGTTTGATAAGTCAAATGTACCCCTCAGAAGTTCAATTAAATAAAGCAAATTCTTCTGATAGCGAGGCCCCGTTTTTTGGATTAACATCTATCTATTGTAGATGTGTTTGTTTCGTGCAAACCTATAAACGCGATGATTTTGATTTTGAGTTTGTAAATTCTCCTTTTTTGGATGGTGATGTTCCTCGAGTGCCCTCCTATGTCGTTTATATTTCGCAATTAATTCGATTTGTCAGAGTGTGTAGTCATGTAACTGACTTCAACACTCGTAATAAATTGTTAACGTGTAAACTTCTTAATCGGGGTTATCGGTACCATAAATGGCGCACGAGGAACATCACCATCCAAAAACGGAAAATTTACATTCTCAAAATCAAAATAATCGCGTTTATCATAAATTTTGCAAGAAACAAACCCATCTACAATAGATAGATGTAGATCCAAAAACGGAGCCTCGGTATCAGAAGAATTGATTTATTTACCAGAACGTCAGGGGGGTCTGACTGATCAAACCATCGAAATAGGTATTATCAAAATTTAATAAATCATCCAAATATCTAGAAGTGCAGCTAAAAGGTTCAATAATTTCAGAAGAAAGGGATATCATGAAGTCTCTCTCATAACAAAACAAAAACAGTTCAGCCACAAGTGATGCGAAATTAGTACCCATCGGAATACCCACGACTTGTCTAAATAACTTAGGATTATGGGCATGTAAAATCGATTTAAGCCCCCCAGTGGAATTCGAAATTCCACTGACCGTTCCAAGGCGGTTCTTCTGTGGCGGTTTATTTATGTTATTGTTTGTTACTACTTACTGTGTGTATCACTTGTGTCTTTTTATTTTGGATGGCCATTTGGCCATTTTGTGGGAAAGTAACTGTCCTTATGGCCATCATTTGTTTAGGTTTCCATTATAGTCTGGTCGCTTCATGTTGTGTTTCTTTCCCTTTGGTGTCTTTGATGGGTGGAGTAAGTTAATTGTATCTATTCCTGATCTTTGTTTTACTTCTACTTAGTACAAAATCTTATATACATATTGTCCAGTAGAAAGGTAAGAGCTTCACACACTTTCTGACTTGACTATAAAGTATAATTGTTATGCTCTTCAGAAGTGAAAAAAGCATTACTTACATTACAGGCAAGATAGAGGGGGTCTTCCCTTTGAAATGTCCATTCAATTAAATCATTAAGTTTTTCTTTTATAAGATTATGAGGAAGTGTAGTATAAAGGGTCATAAGTAGACAAACTTGAAGCACGAAAACGCCTAAATTTCAATTTATGTAAAGTAGAAGTAAACCAAAGATCAGGAATTGATACAATTAACCTACCCCACCCACAAAAGACACCAAAGGGAAAGAAACACAAACATTAAGCGACCAGACCATAATGGAAACTAAACAAAGGAAGGCCATAAGGACAGTTACTTTCCCACAAAATGGCCACACGGCCATCCAAAACCAAAAGACACAAGTGATACACACAGCAAGTAACAAACAACAACACAAACAAATCGCCACAGAAGAGCCGCCCCGGAACGGTCAGTGGAAGACCCCCACTGGGGGGGCCCAAATCGACCCCACGCGGCCACAATCCTCGCCCTTACCTCCATCGCGATTTAGACAAATAATTTGTTCAGTCCGCATGAAGGCCTCCTAACTCATCAGTGCAACATCTCCGTGAACACAAAAATCAAAGAACCACAGAGGTGAGACAACGGTGAGGACTCGACAGCAAGAAACCACTGAAATGCTGGAGCAAAAGAAAACCAACAGTTAGACTCCGATGAGCCCGACCAGAGACAGAGCATCAGGCACCAACCAACATTATCTCTCTAATTTTCAATAAGCCTTTACGTTGGAGCCGTCATAGAATCTGAGGCCTGACCCACCGGCGTGCAATTAAAGAGGGAAGCAAAGTTGCCAACCGTGATTGGGTTAACTAACATGCATGCAGTCTGTCGTATAATATCCATGTTGTACCCAATCTTTTTATATCGAAGAATGATTTTACGAAATTGGATGCTGAAGTCATTGCGGTTATATATTTTTCTGAATTTATATACTAAGTCACCATAAAATTCGGGTTCCGATAGACCTTGTTGCAGAAGAGATTTAAGTCCAATATTGAATTTTGAAATTAAATCAGAATGGCGTCTATAAAATTTTGAAAAGGCTTTGCGTAGTTTATGGTACCGATAACCCAAACTTCATTAGAATTGTTTATAGACCAAAACAGATTTCGACCTGATCTTTCGAAGACTTTGTCGCAATATTTTATCACATGTTTTTTGATTGCATTAAAACATGAAGTTAATAATTTGGAGAGTTCAGCGTGGTACAAGAGCTTGAATTTGCAATAAATCGTGCTTTGTATGGTCTTTTATGAAGTTTAGGTAACCAATTTAAAGTTGGAAGCTTGTCTTTGCCTTCTGTAGCACAGACAGCAAACTTGGTGGCTGAATGACAAATATGATCATCAACTAAAGCCCTCTCTACAGCTAAAGGCTGAAGTTCATAGGTCTTAGTACCACCAAGGTCTTGCTTAAAAGTGTTAACATAGTGAAGCCGTCAAACAACGACCACATTGTTAGCGGCCTTATCAGCTGGAGCCAAAACAAACTTCCTATGAAATTATTGAATACCCAAGTTTAAGGTGACGTAAATACGTCTTAGGTCTAGGAGGTAATAAGTTCGTATTTTTCGAATTAAGAGAAATGTGTTTGTTCACTAATTTCATAATGCTAAGTTTTCATTCTCTGAGAGCTTTATGCTCAACATACTCTCGTTTACACCATCGATTACCAAATTCATTCACGGCAGCAGCGATTTCATCCCCACATTTATTGAAATCAATTTTAGAAGGAAATCGATATTTCGGTCCTTTAGATATTTTTTTAAAATCACATGTATCAGGAGTGTTAGTGTCAATATCAATATCAGAAACAAGTTTATTGAAATTAAAAATGATAGATCTTACAGGTTTATTCTATTTATAGCAAATTATGGGTGTTTCAGTATTTTGAAAATAAGCAGGAACGGATGAGATAACCGAACTGTCCCGGAAGATACTAGGTAAATCTATAAAATTCAAACCCTTATTAATGAAGGATATTTTTGTTGTTTTTGATAAAGCAATAGTGAGTAAAGTAAATATTTTCATGTGTTTACTTTTAATTTGATACAAATGACTTCTCATATATTAGTGTTATTCCAAATATCATATTTTTAATTTTTATTTCAATATGTATAGGTTTTTGTTCTGATTAAGAAATGTTTAAGAACAAAATCATACGCAGAAGAAACTATAGATAAAATAGTATGTTACTTTGCATATTGACTTATATTGAGACACCTGCGGATGGTCTACCAACATCATTTGTGGCATATCAGGCCAGATTCCTTTGTTTATAAATACATGCATTATGTTTTACAGTTAAATGCTGAACAAACCCAGCAGACACACGTCGCTAGGGCAACGTCACATCAACGTCGGTGCAACGTCACGACGTTGCACCGACGTTGATATGACGTTCCATAAACGGCATGACGTCGCGCCGACGTTGATGCGACGTTACAATTACGTCATGTGCCTGCTGGGAAGAAACATTGAATCAACGTGTGGAGAATAAGGAAAACATAAAGTTAAAACCAAGTATAATGACCGATTAAAGGCTTGCTGAGACAACAAAGGCCGAACGAAGGCACGCCGGTGGGTCAGGCCTCAGATTCTATGACGGTTCCAACGTAAAGGCTTATGTTGGTTGGTACCTGATGCTCTGTCTCTGGTCGGGCCCATCGGAGTCTAGCTGTTGGTTTTCTTTTGCCTCAGCATTTCTGTTGTTTCTTGCTGTCGAGTCCTCACCGTTGTTTCATCTCTGTGATTGTTTGATTTTTGTGTTCACGGACATGTTGCACTGATGAGTTAGGAGGCCTTCATGCGGACTGAACAAAGTATTTGCCTTAATCGCGACGGAAGTAAGGGTGAGCATTGTGGCCACGTAAAATCGATTAAAGCCTCCCAGTGGAATTCGTTTCCGCTCACCGTTCTGTCGCAGTTTATTTTTGTTATGGTTTGTCTTTGGGTGTTTCTGTCGCTTATATTATTTTATTTTGGATATCCTTTCGGTCATTTTGTGGGAAAGTAACTGTCCTTTTGGCATCCGCTGTTGATGTTTCAATTAGGGTCTGTTGTTTCATGTTTGTTTTTCTTTCCCATTGGTGTCTCTAATTAGAGCTGTGGGTTAATTGTATCGATTCCTGATCGTTGCCTCTACTTCTATTTTCGTAAGACAAGAGTGTGTGCTTAGGTAATGAAACAAATATAGACGTAGATGCCTGTGAAAGATTACAGCCTATTAATGGCATCAAGAGGAAGAGTAACTAACAATAAGGAAAAAAGAGAGGAAAAATACGAATCACAAACAGCACAGCAACCAGCTCCCTCTTCCTCAATAGAAGTGATCAATGTGCAACATGCACAATTAATGAAAATTAAATAAATACATGTATATAGAGGATCTTACATGAGTGTTAATGTATTATTGAATTTATTAAACTCGTTGAGAAAAAGGGATAAAATGCTCGGCAAAGCCTCGCATTTTATCCCTTTTCCTCAACGAGTTTAATAAATTCAATAATACATGAGCACGAATGCAAGATTCTATTTATCATATGACATTTAAAGCGCATTTTATTCACGATTGTTTACAAAAATGTCAATATTCCGCCGTTAGTAAACGCGACGTCGTTAAGGACGTCGTACATGTAACGTTACGGGACGTATCTAGCTAATTTGCATATTTAATCCACTAGTGCATTATCGAAAATATTACATGGCGTTATTACACTCTCAGACGCGACGTCATATAATAAAATAATAATAATAATAGTACACAACCATGAACACATACATCATGGTGTGCCTCGGCGGAAAATCCAACAAAACTACACTATAGTAGACAACACAAGAACCACCGCGGAAGAGAGTGTGCATCACGAAAGAGACGTCCGCGGTAGGATACGGTCAGTAGCGAGAACAACTGGGTTAAATCGATTCTAAGCTTCACTCTAGGTTCTAATATTATTTGCAACACACAAAGAGTGAATTCGGTTGACCTTCTAGAGTTAGTTCTTCTGACGTCAAAGAATCATCTCTTGTCAAGTGTCAACAAAACCAATCAAGTTGACCCTCGAGTAAATCGAAATTACAAACAACAAGACATACACGCGCTATTCATTTTCAGTCGACTGTATCAGTAAATAACATGTTTTCAAGTTGGATGGGATGTTTGCAACAATTGTCTGTAAATGCAGATCCTAAATTTCTAATATTGTTTGAAATAATCGAATTTCGGATTGCAATTACAATTTTCCATCGTCCGACATGTTTGTTGTTGTTGGAACTCTTCCAATTCTCACACTAAGATGGGTTGAAGTCGAGTTAACTCTAGTAGAACTCGCTCAAAATAGTTGGTTCACCTGAAAGAAAATACATCAATCAATAGTCCATCACAGAACAACATACTCATTGGAGCAGACTAAAATCAAAATCAAATTGAATACCTATGATGATTTAAAGATGATGGCTCCTAGATTGTTCCACACACTGTAAGCTGGAGCTGAAGAAACCCACCAGGTAGACCACGAAAAACATTTTGTCTCGCTAGTTACAGTCGCTGCTTGTGGACATGTTTGCGTACTTTATTTAATGTAGCTTCTTTAACCTTAGTACCGGGGCACCATATATACTTGACGGGGCACCATATACACGTACCTGTCCTAACATCCAAATACCTCTGGATGCGTCTAAAATATTACTTGTGTATGGCAAAAAGTGTAGATCCTGATCAGGTGTCACATTCCGCGGCATCTGATCTGGGTCTATGCTGTTTGCAATACCTAAGGATACATGTAATAGTGCACTATTAAATTTAACATTTTTCAGATTAAACTTCATAAATGTCTTGTGCCTGAAATCAGCACGCTATATGTTGTTGTTTTTTATGATGAAGTAATCTTCTTTTTATCGTCTTACACCATGGCTGAGAATAATAGTCCAATTAAACTTCGAAGTCCAGCGAAAAACGACCAAGACTAACTATAAACCTGGCTAAACAAATCATTTGTGAGGAAGAAAAATTCACTGTTGGTAGAAAGGGGGCTGAAATAGTTTTGTTTGTTTGTTTGTTTTGGAGTTTAACGGCCCAGTCAACACTATTTAGGTCATTTTTGAGCCGGTCAGTTTACCTATCAACACTTTCCTGGGCAGGCTTATACGTAAGCGGTTAACCAGTACAGTGCACATTCTTTCGCCAGAAACTGACAACTGCCCTTCTTGAATCAGCGGAAGGGGACTGAAATAGTAAACCGCATCAGATATTAAACATGATGGCATGTACAAAAGACTTCAAGCAACTAATACAATTGAACCGTCCATTTCTGTCATCGAAAATGCTTCTAAACCTATACTAGCAAAACTAATTTGGCAAGCGATGAGTTAAGACGGCAACTGTCACCAATGCCACTACCACAGCCATCAACTAGTGGTCCATATACGAATTAGTTTCCTACTTCTCCAGTCACAAGAGTAGTAAATGAGCCAGCGCATGATGAAATCTTCAAGAAAGTTTTAGCGTGCAGCGAAGACTCAGATCAGTCTGCGCATTCGCGCAGTCTGATCAGAGTCTTCGCTGATCGCATGCACCTACTATAGGCTAATATCTATGCAAAGAGTCATAAGCAAAATGTCTTGTCAAAGTGATGGGTGCCCAGGTTGATTTGAGTCTCTGCTGGTCACACCGGTCTTATTGTAGGATTTGTCATGCGCCGGGTCATATGTTGTTTTTATGACGAAGTAATCCTCTTTTCATCTTCTTACACCAGGCTGAGAATCATAGTCTAGTTAAATTTCGAAGTCCAGCGAAAAAGCGACCAAGACCATCTATAAACCTGGCTAAACGAAGTAAAGGAAGAACAACTCACTGTCGATGGAAAGGGGACGGAAGGTGTCAAACTGCATCAGATATAAGACATGATGTCATATATAAAAGACTTCAAGCAACATCTGAATCGCCAATTTTATATCATCAAAATGCTTCCAAACATATACTAGTACAACTAATTTGGGAAGACATTACTAGTGTTAAGACAACAACTGTACCATAGCCATCAACTGCTGCTCCACATAAGAATTATTTTCCTACTTCCCCGGTTTCAAGAGTAGTTAGAACACCCATTGATTGGAAACAAATGTAACGTTTGCCAGACGTTGTCCAATAATAAAGACAGAATCCTCCTGAAAATAGAATCAAAGAACTATGATTCTAACATGACGTTAACGTTTTTCCCATTGAACCCAGTGGAAACGTCAGCGTTTGCAAATATGCGATAATTCACGTCGTCAACGTGGTGCGTGCAATTTGGCGTCATCGTGACGTTGCATGTAAACATTTCCTTCTGTCGACATCCGCTGCAAAATAGTCTCCAAGATAACGCTTTGTTACTACTGTATTTCAGTTTAGCATCATGTTAGAATCGAAATAATTTCCACGCACCCGGTGTGTTATCGTGATTAACACACGGTGTTGTCGGGCAGATGCGAATATTAATTCACTCCGGCTTCGCCGTCGTGAATTAATATTTCGCAATCTGCCCTCCAACACCGTGTGTTAATCACGATAACACACGGTACGTGGAGATTATTTCTTAAGGAAAGCATAAAAGTTATTTGTGATGACAGTATAATGTTATCGCGTATAGATGGACAGGACCTTATAGCTCAAGATGTAGTATAACATCACTCTTGGCTAGGAAGCTATACAGGCAATGATCATAAATTGATACAATTAACCCACAGCTCCCATCAGAGACACCAAAATGAAAGAAGCACAAACATGAAACAACTAGACCCTAATGGAAACAACAATAGCGGAAAGCCAAAAGGACATTTACTATCCCACAAAATGGCCAACTGGGTATCCAAAACAAAATAATATAAGCGATACACACACTCAAAGACAAACCATAACAAACATAAACCACGATAGAAGAACTGCCTTGGGACGGTCAGTGAAACGGGGGGGGGGGGGGGGGCGTAAATCGATTTTACATGGCCACAATCCTCGCCCTCATTTCCGTCGCGATTAAGATAAATAGTTTGTTCAGTCCGCATGAAGGCCTCCTAATTCATCAGTGCAACATCTTCGTGAACACAAAAATCAACCAACCACACAGATGAAAAACGGTGAGGACTCGACAGCAAGAAGCCACTGAAATGCTGGAGCAACAGAAGACCACTAGTTAGACTCATATGGGCCCGACCAGAGACAGAGCGTCAGGCACCAACCAACATTACATAAAATTTGTTACTTTCTAATTCTCAGTAAGCCTTTACGCTGGAGCCGTCATAGAATCGGAGGCCTGACCCACCGGCGTGCAATTAAAGAAAGAAGCAAAGTTGTCAACCGTGATTGGGTTAACTACCTTGCAAGCAGTCCGTAGTATAACATTTATCTTGTACCATATATTTTTATATCGCAGAATGACTTTACGAAATTGGGTGCTGAAATCATTGCATTTATTTATTTTCTGAATTTATATACTAAGTCACCATAAAATTTGGGTTCCGATAGACCTTGTTGTAGAAGAGATTTAAATCCAATATTGAATTTTGAAATTAAATCGGAATGGCGTCGATAAAGATTATAAAAGCCTTTGCGTAGTTTATGATACCGATAACCCTGATTAAGAAGTTTAGCAGTTAACCATTTATTACGAGTGTTGAAGTCAGTTAAATGACTAGCCACTCTAGAAAATCGAATTATTTGCGAAATATAAACGCCATAGGATGCCGCACGAGGAACATCACCATCCATGAAAGGAAAATTTACAATCTAAAAATTTAATCATCGCATTTATCATAAATTTTTCAAGTAACAAACCCATCTACAATAGATAGATGTAAACCCCCAAACGGGGCCTAGTTATCAGAAGAATTTGCTTTATTTACTTGATCTTATTGTGGGGGGGGGGGGTAAATTTGACTGATCAAACCATCGAAATAGGTATTGTCAAATTTTATAAATCATCTAAATATCTAGAAGTCGAGCTTAAGGCACCAATGATCTCAGATTGGTTTTCAACGGAAAGGGACATCAAGAAGTCTCTCTCTCTAAACAACAAACAAGAACAGATCAGCTACAAGAGGCGCGCAATTTTACTATAGGGAACAAAGTACTAGAACCCCTTCTCTGAAGAATCCTATTTTTATCAGAGAATTCAATTTATTAGCTTCTTAACAGTGATAGAATTCGTTAAATAAATACCAGTTGATGGCTGAATATCACTTACTTGATGTTTATACATGCAAAAGAGGTGTTTTTTGAATGGAAAGGATAATTCATGAAGCGTTGTTATAGTGGTTTGTTTCAACTGTTTAAATAAATGATATGGTATCACCTATAGGCAGATATAATACCCACAGCACTGAGTTAATGCTGGAGCTTGTATCTAGCAGTAAATCTCCCATCAGCGGTCATCAAAAATGACTTGTGTAAATAATCAGATTTCATGACCATGCTGCCTGAATTTTCATAACTTCTACCTTGTTCCTATAAGTAATTTGTACCCATCGGAAAACTCACAATTTGTCTAAATAATTCAGTACCAAATCTTATGTAAATATTGTCAAGTGCAACGGTTAGAGCTTCACACACTTTCTGTCATGACCAGAAAAATATAATTTTTATGCTCTTCAGAAGTGAAAAAGCATTTCTTACATTACACGCAAGAGAGAGGAAGTCTTTCCCATGAAATGTCCATTCAATTAAATCATTAAGATTTTCTTTTATAAGATTGTGCGGAGTTGTAGTGTAAAGGGTGGAAAAAATCATAAGTAGACAGACGTGAAGCACGAAAACGTCTTAATTTCTATTTATTTAAAACCTCATGTTTTATTGACAAAAACAGATTTCTCCCTGATCTTTCAAAGACTTTGTCGCAATATCTAACCACATGTTTTTTGATGACAGTAAAACATGATATTAATAATTTGGAAAGTGCAGTGGTGGTACAAGAGCTTGAATTTGCAATAAACCGTGCTTTGCATGGCCTTTTATGAAGTTTTGACCACCTGTATAACGTAGGAAGCTTGTCTTGGCCTTCTGTAACACATACAGCAAATTTGATGGCTGAATAACAAATGTGGTCATCAACTCAAGCCCTCTATACAGCTAAAGGCTGCAGTTCATAGGCCTTAGTACCACCAAGTTCTTGCTGAAGAGTGTTAACATAGTGGAGACGTCAAAGACCACATTGTAAGCGGCCTTATCTGCTGGAGCCAAAACAAACTTTTTATGAAATTTTTGAATACCTAGTTTAAGGTGACGTAAAGACTTATTAGGTTTAGGAGGGTAAAAGTTCGTATTTTGAGAGAAGAAAGAAATGCGTTTGTTCACTAGTTTTGAGAGCTTTATGCTCAACATAATCTCGTTTACACCATCGATTACCAAATTTATTTAAGGCAGCAGCGATTTCAACTCTACACTTATTGAAAGAGCAAAATAAAAAATTCTCGAGCTTTCAGAGGAACAAGTACGAAGATGAAACGGCTGTATATAATAAAACTTTCAATAAAACTCCAAACGTGGTAGGACAAGCTCTTCTGCAAAATGGAAAAGCTTCTTTGATGTCAAGTTTGCTAGAAATTACCAGAAAAGTTCAGTAATAAACCGTACATGAGTGATAGGCTGAAGAGTAACTTTCAGAAATATGGTGATTCGGTTGTTTTCAAATCACAGTATGGCCAGGGTAAATCCAGGGTAAAATCACATTAATGGATGCAATTTAAGCTGCGGCCAAACTAAAAGACCAGCTAAAGGATGCTAAGATGGACTTTATAGAGGATCTTACATGAGTGTTCACGCATTATTGACTTTATCAAAGAAGTTGAGGAAAATGGATAAAAAGGGAGGCTTTGTCGAGCATTTTACCCTTTTTCCTCAACGAATTGAATAAATTCAGCGATACATGAGCACGACTCCAAGATTCTGTTTATCATATGACATTTAAAACGCATTTTATTCACGATTATTGAAGAAAAAAGTCAACATTCCGCCATTAGTAAGCGCGACGTGGTTAAGGAACGTTACGGGGCGTATCTAACTAATTTGCATATTTAATCCACTACTGGATTATCAAATTTATTACATGACGTTATTACATTCTCAGCCGCGACGTCATATGATAAAGTGACTGTAATGTTAAAGAGACAGATAATATTGCCCACAGAAGATTGATTCATTCCGCACTAGGGTGCTTAAGCGCTATAATTACTAAGACCGATGGTGTAGATTTTTATCCGAATGCCACTGAAACTAGCTTAGAATATTCAGCATCGTATGTACCATCGTTGCTAACTTTTGCAATGCTGTAGTTAATTGATAACAACGTTTTTGAATCCGCAGGTCCAAATTCTGAACCAAAAGAGCAGAGATGAAATGAAGTAGTCAAGCTAAGGCTTAATGTGCCATATACAAAAAAAAAATGTAAATTAAATTGATAACACCTCTACATCTTGGGCTTGCAACACAAAATCATGAAAATAGCAGACTGATTCTCTGAATGCCAACTTTTTTTCTGATGAGTTGTGAAAATTTATTGCAGTAAATAGGTAAAATCAGACGGTACCAAATGAAATCAGGGGCATGACATCGGATTAAGACGGCACCCTGAGCCACTGCAGTTACTGCAGTTTGTGAGTTTTGGTCTGGGGCAAGAGGATACAAGCTTTGACCATTCCTCTCCGTTTTTCCTTTTACGTTTCTCTTTTAAATTAGTTGAGTCAGTGAGCTTCATATGGAAATTTTATGGCAGCATTTCTCTGACTTCTCCAAATTGCAAATAGCCAACATTCTATCGTTATCTAAACAATTCACATTTCATCAGCTGGTTATGTGTTCGAAAGTACCACCCAGAAAATACCTTGAAAAGGGGGAAAAATGCCAGGCCAGAAACATTTTGATGTGCCCTCACATCACATGTAAGAATTGTATGATTTCTTTTATTTCAATGAAAACTTGTTTTGCGTTTTTATTTTTCATTTTCGTTTGGAACAATGAGGCCAATGACGCCAATATTATATAAATATTACATTAACATCCCCATGTTCGGTTGGTTTCAGCTGGGCGTGGAAGGACCATGCAGCCCACATATATCTCCTAGCCCCGTTTGGCGGGGACCTAATAGATGGCATGTAGCAAGAGTTTTGTAATTTTAGATTTCATCCGCGAACACTTAATGTATTGATCAGGCTGCGCGGATGCGCATGCTGAGCTTAACCTTAGTTGTTTGCAAATAATAAAATAGGTTTTCCTATGACGTGACTCATGTTATCTTTGTTTACAATGATACCTTTAATAGCATACCGGCCCCGATAGCTCAGTTGGTAGAGTGTCCGCTCCGGGGAACGGGAGGTCTGGGGTTCGACCCCGGGCCGCGACATACCAAAGTCGTTAAAAATGGTACTAGCTGCTCCTCGTTTGGCACTCAGATTTACGGGGTAGAGCTAGGACTGGTCGATCCAGTGTCAGGATAATGTGACTGGGTGTGGTATCATGTAATGTGTCTGGGACATGATACTTCAGTGAGGCAGCACTATAAACGTGAGCATTGAGCTCCCTGTCGCAACCAGACACCGTCGTGATATGACTGAAAAATTGTTGAAAGCGACGTTAAACCCGAATTCACACACACACACACACACACACACACACACACACACACACACACACACACACACACACACACCTTTAATAGCATGAAATCTTTAATCCTTCTCTTGCTGAATAGTCAGTTTAGCCACACCCATTTCTGACGTTGAACCAATCAGATTACTTGATGTAATTTATTCCTACAAAGTCATAAACTGAATGTCAAACTGTTTGCAAAGATAGTGGTTGTCGTGAACACAAGATATGGGTTAATAGCATAAAAACAAAGGGGCAATCCCTATAAGGCCCATTTTATGGCCATTTTTTATTTTCTTTAAACTCTGCACACTTAACATAGGATGTATTTGATGTATTGTGGCGAAATTTCAGATCCGCAGATAAAATGTTATTGGCTCTATGAGCAACCAACGAGGGTGGTTAATTCTACCCCATTAAGAGACGTGTGGTTCTTACGCTATTATCTCTAGCACAAAGCATCCTGGCAAGTGGGTCTTTTTAGTATTGTTTAGACCTTTATAGATGTTAATCATAATGTATTTGTTTTTGTGGAAAAAAATCTTAACTTTACCACTATATTCACTTATAAGTCGTACCTAAATTTCCGCTAAATTTACTGAACATCTTTACGCAAAACCACAACATAAGTTTATTTCCAAAGTTATTGCAAAAGCATTTGACGGAGATAGTTAAGATAGAATAGGCATTACCAAATTATGAGCATTTCTTTCTTCTGCAACAACATATAGAGTTATCTGCCCATAAGCCCATTTTTTGTCATATTTTCTGTCATATTTAAAATCTATAAATATATTGAAAAGGATTCTTCAAAACAGTCAAAAACTGAACACACAATGGTTTCTGTCGATTTAATGAAGCTATTAGGTGATTTGTAAATATCTTCTTTGATAATAACTTAAACAATACGGGTGGGTTAAATACAACTCTTTGCTATTTCTAATGCAACAATTCCTTGGCTTTACGTCAACTTATCTTCATTAATCAATCTTACTGACAATTAAGATGAAGTTAGTAAAACCGAAACTTTCTCAAAATCTTTAGAATAAGTCTCTTTTTAGGTCATACCTACCTACAACATTGAAATATTGCTGGACTTAATAAATCTTGCATAACATCACACCATTTATTTTGAAGCTTTTCAAGTGATTTTACATGTATTTGGAACTGCAGCCAAAATGGTTAGTAGAACATTGTGGTTTCCAAAATGACCTTTATAGTGTTGACGGGGACGTTTAACCTCAAATCAAACAAATTTTCTTGTCCAGATTTCACAGCAGTTTTAGGCATCATATATGCTTTCAGGTAAACCAAGAAATGATTGCTTGCAGAGCCTATCAAGCACTTGCTTACTCTGTCCCTTCACTTGTATGTCATTTTGTAACCTTCAATAGTATCTGGCCTTTGATTCTGGTACTCTTTGAGCCGGCCCCCGCCCAACGCAGCTTGAAGAAATAGAGGGGTTGCATGATGCTTCCACGCAGAGCTCAAACCGAACCGCATACAAGTACTGATAAACCACTTAGGGGATCTAAGCCTGCCCAGGCAAAGCATTGCAAGTCGGGCCGTCCATGCTTATAAACCCGTTTGGTTTCATTTGGCGGCAGGGCTTGAGAAGTAGAAGTAAAACAAAGATCAGGAATTGATACAATTAACTTACTCCACCCATAAAAGACACCAAAGGGAAAGAAATACAAACATTAAGCGACCAGACCATAATGGAAACCTAAACAAAGGAAGGCCATAAGGACAGTTACTTTCCCACAAAATGGCCATATGGTCATCCAAAATTAAAAGACACAAGTGATACACACAGCAAGCAACAAACAACAACATAAATAAATCGCCTCAGAAGAGCCGCCTTGGAACGGTCAGTGGAAGATTTCCACTGGGGCATTTCATCTCAATGTCGGTTAAAAGTACAACAAAATTGGAAGCAACATCTCCAAAATTATCTTTACAGTGTTGACGGGGACGTTAAACCTCAAATCAAACAAACAAAAAAACTCTTTGAGCCTTTCATTTAACTCTTGACACCACATACATGTATTTATCTTTTATCTACTTACCAACTTTTAGGTGTGGTTTAATGAATTTACCTATCACGTGATTTTGACAGCCAATCTTCAATAAATTATCAGTTTTGGCTGACCAACAATTGCTTAGGGATTTGACAGGAAGCAGAGTCACTCGCTACACAGATCCTGATTTAGACAATATTTTACACCTGAACCCATGGTGAATGCTGGCTGGATGTAGAGGGTCCTCCATCCCAATGGTAGTCTGTGCTACAGATCATTCTAAGGCAGTGGACTGATGTGGTTCATGCAATACTTTGGCTTGTTGATTTCCCCTTTGTGTGTTGCATTTGTTGTGTGTCTTTTGTTTAACATTTAATCACCCCTTGTGAGGAAGAAATTGTTGATTTTTTGCATGTTGTATGTGTTTTGTCTGTCCTTGTTTTGGACACATCTTGTGATTGTGGCTTTCTCTGAAACTTTCCTTTTAACTTTTGTTAATAGGTTCACAAGTCTGATGTTTGACTTTGGTGCGTTTGCCTTCTATCCTGTTCTCTATCAGACCGAGAAGGATGTTACTGTTACAAATGAATTTAGTGCTATGTATATACCCGGTAACCATCTAACCTTTCTATTCATCTTCATCAGACTCACTTAATGCACTCCAAGTGCCTATGGCTGCATCTACGACGTGGTCTATGTGAACTCTGTTAGGTTAAGTGTCATTATTTTCTGTATTGTGTCTAAAGAAACTTAAGTACCAGGGTACAGATGCTATATGTGCACAGCAACCAACTGTGCGTGCACCCACAGTACCACCCACTAACGGGATTTAGTCCTTGACTGTACTCGATCCATAAACTATAAGTTTTGCTGGAAGTATGCCGGGAACGAATCTGGGCTTTAATTATACCTTCCTCCTCTTTATGTATCAAGATTTCATTCTGCGCATTCTCAACGAAATGCTCATCTGTGTAAGACTGAGCTTGTTATCACGTGCGCGAGAGACAGACAGTGACTTATGTCTCACTGCTACCTATTTACACCTGAGTGGAGTGGGGCAGGGCCATTACGTATCTTTCCTAAGGACACATCTTGCCTCTGGTGGCTGGATTTGAACCAACAACCTTTCGATCGTAAGTCGAACGCACTAGCCACTGAGCTATCGGTGATATTTACTTCTAATAGAATGCGATGTATAGCAAAAGAAGAAATATAAAAAAAAACTCATGTAAAAATAAGTGTTGTCATTCAATAAAAGATCAATTTCTTTATTGCTAGGCATTTCTGGTGTAACGAATGTGAACAATTATTGTTTCTACCATCAATTATAGTATGCGCTATTGCTTACTCTTCACTAGTATGATTTGTGAAGATGAGTTGACATAAAGCCAAGGAACTATTGCAGTTTAAATAGCAAAGGTGTTTATTTAACCCACCCATATTGTTTAAGTCATTATTAAAGAAGATATTTACAAATCACTTAATAGCTTCATTAGATCGACAGAAAACCATTGTTTGCTGAGTTTTTGACTGTTTTAAAGAATCCTTTTGCCATATATTTATAGATTTTAATTATGACAGAAAATATAACAAAAAAATGGATTCAGGGGCAGATAACTCTACAAGTAATTGCAGAAGAAAGAAATGCTCATATTTTGGCAATGCCTATTATATCTTAATTATCCCTGTCAAGTGCTTTTGCAATAGTTTTGGAAATAAACTTATGTTGTGCTTTTGCGTAAAGACGGTCAGTAAATTTAGCTGAAATTTAGGTACGATTTATTATTGAGTATAGTGGTAAAATGAAGATTGTTTCCACAAAAACGTATACATTATGTTTAACATCTACAAAGGTCTAAACAATACTAAAAAGACCCACTTGCCAGGATGCTTTGTGCTAGAACCACAGGTCTCTCAATGGGGTAGAATTACCCCATCCACTTTGGTTGCTCATAGAGCCAGTAACATTACATCTGCGGATCTGCAATTTCATCACATTACAGCAAATACATCCTATGTTGAGTGCGCAAAGTTTAAAGAAAATCAAAAGTGGCCACAAAATGGGCCTTATAGGGACTGCTATTTGTTTTTCATGAAAATTCGTAGTCCATTAACGCTTAGCACTCTGGATAAAATTTCAGTACACGACATTTTAAAATATTTCGCTTATTTTCTCCAGAAACAGCTTTTGACATTTCATTCAAGTTTTCTCAATTAGAGACAGTTTCCGTGAACTGTCAAAACCTGCTTTCAGGGGAAAAATAGGAAAGAAATTATGATCAATTTGTGGTCTGGTGGTTTAGCCTAGAACGTTGTAATTTACCCGTATACTGACAATGAAATCTCCCACCTAGTATGTTGGGTGTGGTCAATTACTAATTACAGGGGTGTCAGGTTTGTTTTTGCTTGTTGGAAATTTTACAAAAATGAAAGCTCTCTAAGCAAACAGGGAAGACCCAGATCAGACGCCGCGTTTGCGGCGTCTGATCTGGGCATGCACTGTTTGCCAATGCCCCAGAAAAGGGCCGCTAGGCATATATGGGTTAACGCTTAGCACTCTGGGTAAAAATCTCAACAGACGAGATTTTAAAAAAAATCTCTTATTTTTTATTTTGACATTTCATTCCAATCAGCCAATTGTCTCCGTTAGAGACAGTTTCCATGATATGTTAAAGGTGCATTATTGAGCTCGCAGGTCTCATTTTTTTTCTGGTTTTTATCTTCAATTCATACTCCTTTGTCATATGTACACTTTTGGAGCCAAATACACCTTCAGAACTTTGTGAAAAAGTTCGTTTTCATTCGTGTTTACCCTTCGCTCTGAACATGTGTTCGGAATTTCTGTTCTAAAAATAAATCTGTCACTTTACACATATATGGCGACAGTATCGTCTCTGAGTGTCGTTACTTATGGCATGGTATTCAGTGTCAAATTTTGTTCCGATTCAGACATGGCCTAAGCAAACAAGGCCAAAAATGAACGTCGCATAACGTCATATGGGGATTCTATTTTTGTCACAAACTAAAAATAGATCTAACTAGTGTTCGAAACCTAGTTAGGGAATCCCTCTCAAACTCGTTTACCTGTCATCATAATTGTTCGCATTTTTGCATAAAATGCATTCATTGTATTGTTTTAAAGAAAAATACCGGCTATATGTATTTTATTTTTGGAAGCATTTTTTACTGATAGCTCAATAATGCACCTTTAAAACCTGCTTTCAGGGAAAAAAATAAGAAATAAATTATGATCAATTTGTTGCCTCATGGTTTAGCCTAGAGTGTGGTAATTAAGAAATGAATGTAATATTTTAACATTCATTGAAGTACGAAAGGGTCCACTTAAACTTTGCTCGTGACCCGATGTTATTTATATTTCCATGATCGTTAAATAAATTACTTATATTACTTATATTTTTACATTATTTTTCGATAATGAGACGAAATATTCTGATTTGAGGGATATAATTGATTGGTTGGTTGAATTGTGGTTAAACGTCCCCGTCAACACAAATAAGGTGATTTTGGAGACGCTGCTTCCAGTTTTGTGGGAATTCACCCGACATTGAGATGAAATGACTTCTCAAGCCCTGCCGCCCAATGAAACACAAAAGGTTTCAATGCATTGGACTCACACCAATTTCCCTGTGCAAGCTTAGTCCTTCTACGTGGTTTACCAGTACCCACGTGTGGTCGGTATCAGCTCTGCTTGGACCACAATGCAGCCAAGTCTATTTCTCCAAGCCTCGAGGGGCAGAGGCGAGGGATACACAGCAAAACTTCGAACTATCTAACACGGAGAGCTCGTTTACCATGGCTAATTCGAACTTGTTCTGGAGTCCATGGACAACCCTTCCAATACCTTCAGACATCCATATATCGGCCCCCGCCCATAGGGGCTTGAAGAAATATATGGGCTGCATGGTGCTTCCACGCAGAGCTGAATCCAGCCCGCACACTAGTACTGGTAAACCGCTTAGAGGATCTAAGCCTGTCCAGGAACCGCGGTGCGAGGCGGACCGTCCATGCTAATAAACCCTATTGGTTTCATTGTGCGACAGGGCTTGAGAAGTCATTTCATCTCAATGTCGGGTAAAAGTCCCACAAAATTGGACGCAATATTTCATCTCATTATGGTTGGAAAATAATGTAAATATAAGTAATATAAGTGCAGTAAAACTCAGCAATTAAGACCACCTAAAATTAAGACTAAATCTGCTTTAAAAATCTTATTTACGGTATTGCAGTTATTCTTTCTTCGTGTTTTATAAAAAAAATAATAATAATAGACCTTTTTTAAAATGACCTTTACAGTGTTGACGGGGACGTTAAACCTCAAATCAAACAAAACAAAACAGACATCCAGATATTTAGGAAGGTTTGCCTGATTTGATCGGTAAAGGTATGTTGTGTGTACTCATTAGAATCGCCTCAGTGAGGCGATTCTAATGAGTACACACAACATACCTTTATGTCATAGGAGATCGTAAGGATATTAAAATGCTTCATGACCTGAAACTATGATAAAATTTCAGTTATTCGAACTTCTCCTATTACGAACAAATTTTCATGGTCCCAAACGTATTCGAGCTATCAAAGTTCGACTGTGATTGAAACAAGAAAACAAATACACACAGTTTTTCTATGGACAGCTGACGAACGTCATTGACGTCATAATGTCGTCATCTTCCAATCCTCATCATTGAACCGGCGCATGAGGAAACCTACAATAAGACCGGTGCGACCAGCAGAGACTCAAACCAACCTGCGCACCCATCCAATATGACAAGACCTTTTGCCTATGTCTCTTTGCATAGATATTAGCCTATAGAATGTACGTGCGATCAGCGATGACTCTGATCAGACTGCACGAATGCGCAGGCTGATCTGAGTCTTCGCTGCTCGCTCAAGCCTTCTTGTAGAATCTTTTTCATGCGCTGGCTCCATTGGTTTATGTTGACGACTCTGAATGATCATGTGACTCCGCGTGAGCCACTGAAATCACTGATGTATGAACAAGATCGCGTCCCTTTATTCGAATGCACTGAGAATGTGTGTTTGTTTTAATTGAGGTTTAACGTCCCCGTCAACACTATTTAGGTCATTGTGTAGATGTTGCTTATAACTGTGGTGGACTTTTACCCGACATTGAGATGGAATTACATCTCAATCCCTGCCAACAAATGAACTCACAGGGTTTATTTAAGAAATGAATTTTATTGTTCTGCCTTTCATGAAATTATGAAATCAGTGGGTCGCCTGTAAAGTAAACGAACCCAGGTGTTCATGAAAACTTTGCTAGCGACCCGCTGTCGTTTACACTTTCATGAACAGCAGAAAAAAAAAGATCTTATATTTACATTCGTTCCTCTCATCAATGGGCGAACAATGCTTATAGGACAAATTTTTAAAATAGAAGTGGAGGCAATGATCAGGAATCGATACAATCAACCCACAGCTCCCATCAGAGACACCAAAGGGAAAGACACACAAACACGAAACAACAGACCCCAATGGAAACACCAACAGCGGAAAGCCAAAAGGACAGTTACTTTCCCACAAAATGCCCAATAGGCTATCCAAAATAAAATAACATAAGCGACACAAACATCCAAAGACAAACCACAACAAAAATAAACCGCGACAGAAGAACCGCCTTGGAACGGTCAGTGGAAACGAATTCCACTGGGGGGGGGGGGGGGGGGGGGGGGTGCTTAAAATCGATTTTACGTGGCCACAATCCTCGCCCTACTTCCGTCGCGATTTAGACAAATAATTTTTTCTGTCCGCATGAAGGCCTCCTGACTCATCAGTACAACATCTCCGTGCCCAACCTACACTTAGAGACGATAGACTCATCAATACTCACCGTGCTTTGGTTTATCAGTCGACCCAAAGTAACCTGTGTTTACTATAAACTCCCTTGCATCGCATAGCATTCTTTCACATCTCCATAACACGCCTATACAAATACATTCTAAATTTTACCGGCGAAAAAACGAATATTTTAATATGAAAAATTATGATATTTTTTTTTATTTCTGCTCAAAATATAGATTGTGGGTACACGTTAGAACCGCCTCATCGAGGCGGTTCTAGCGGGTACCCACAATCTATGTTTTAGAGCAGAAATAAGAAAAATAAGGTTTACCCCTGCAAACCCCAGTTTTACTATATAAAAGTGTGTTTCGTGATGTGGTGTATTTTTTGATGAAAATCTCCCATATATTTCTTTTTTAATTTAAGCTGCAAATACAGGTTGTGGGTGCTCGCTAGAACCGCTTCTGTGAGGCGGTTTTAACGCATACCTACAACCTTTCTCTTAGAAAACAATAAGAAAAAAAATATGTTTACCCGTGTAAACCCCAGTTTCCTCTGTATAAAGTGGGGTTTAAGAGGGGTGTACATTACACGGACTTGTTATCGTGATGATATGAAATCCGGGCATTTTATTGTCACTGACGTCACAATGCTGTGTAAAAGGGGTTGGTTGTTATAAACTCTGGAGAATTCACGTGTATAGGGACATTGGCAAACAATGTAGACCAAGATCGGATGTCTGATCAGGGTCTAACCTGTTTGTTTAAAATACCTGGATTTAACCCATATATGCCTAGCGACCCTTTTCTGGGACATTGGCAGACAGTGTAGATCCAGATCAGACGCCGCAGAACGCGGCGTCAGATCTGGATCTACACTGTTTGCTTAAGGAACATTCGTTTTTGTAAAATTTGCCACAAAGAAAACCAAACATGACACCCCTATAATTGGAAATGGACCACTCCAAACTAACTAGGTGGAAGATTCCATTGTCATATATGGGTTAAGTTCCAAGATTCAGTTCAGGACTATTTTTCCAGCGTACACTCAGAGACAATCGATCCAGACTCACACTGCTGTCAGAATTTGGATTTCTGTGATGCAGTTACGAGTACGTTGCTATATATGCTTGATAAAAAGCTTACGCGTTAATGCGAGCTAATGCTCATTTTATACCATTTGCTGGCTTTTAGGCTAAAGGTCCATTAAATATTAATACTAATAGTTTTTCTTCCCGCGAAATCACTTCTTATATTCGACAATTTTGTGGAAAAGAATCCTCGAATGAGCTTAAATCTAGAAAAGCAATGTCTATTTTATTCCATCAACAAGTCCGTGTGACGAGAAACCCTGTAATCACGACTTTTTATAATGAAAAAAACTGGGGTTTACAGGGGCTGACTATGAGAAACTGATATGGGATTCTGTTTAAGATGGGCGTTTCCAATCCGCGGGATGACCGTGCTGAGCGGAACCTCGGTCTTCCCGAGCGTTGGAAACACCCATCTACAACAAAGCCCCATATTAGATTCTTTCTCGTACTTTGTTTAACATATAATTTTTCACGCACTATATTCCAATGTAGTTTGCCTGTGTACGAACACCAGGGTAAGAACAGAATTTCTATCCCAGGCTAAAACCACTGATTTCCTTATCTGGTGTGCAGAAAATTATTTTCTTATTTCTGCTCCAAGACATTGGTTCTGATCACCCACAACCTATACATTGTTCGGGTAAAATTCTGAAAAGACACTATGTCAAACGGATGTGTTTGTGTAATACCGGCAAGGGAATACCGGACTACCAAAAACACCTGCCGTTCTGTAGCAGAACTTGGCGTTTCACATGTAACCCGAGCGAGGCTCGAGCCCATAGCGGTGAGAGACCAAATGATATTACTCATTAGGCCATGGAGGCCTTCAGTTTACATGGAAGAGAGGAAATTTTGGGAATTCCTGTTTTTGTTTTGTTTGTTTGTTTTTTGTTTTTTTTTTGTCGTTTTTTTTTTGTTTGTTTGTTTCAATAACCGATTTCCTCAATCACCGATTCCCGCCTTGTCTTTAAGGAAAGAATTTGCTCCGGGTCCTCCGGGGCAAATTCTTACATTTAACGCTAGACTACTATTCATAGGATAGACAGAGATACCTTTGAAAGAGTTGCCTCCCCTGAAGGCTATCCGTTACATGTATAGCAGAAAGTACTGGCCTCCGTGGCCCAGCTGGTAAGAGTGAGTGAATGTTTTTGAGTTTTACGTCCCAGCAACAGCTAAGGTCATAAGGAGACGGGACCTCGGTTTAAAGACTCATCCGAAAGTCTGGAGAAGCCCGGGATCGATCCAGCGACCCCTGGTTTACAAGGCGAGTAGCGTAACCACTACACCACGGTTGGTAAGAGCGCTGACTCTTAATCATTAGGCCTGTCATCGCTGTGGCTTCGAGCCTCATTCGAGTCAAATGTGAGACACCAAGTTATGCATCGGACGACCATGTGTTTTTTCTCCGGGTACTCCGGATTTGCCTATCCCTAATGAATGACCCGCTCGAAATACCAGAAATGACCTTATAAGGACCGTAAAACCAAACTGAAAAGAGATATAGAGAAAAAACACAATAACATAAATTGGTTCTAAGCAGTATTGGCAATCTTTATTTAGAACATTAATCATAAGAAAATCATAACCTTGGGCACGCACCAAAGAAATGAAAAAAGAATATAACGCAATATCCACTTATTTTTAAAACGCATAAAAATGTTCAATCGGAAAATTCTATCGGAAATTTTTATTCATTTTTATTAGTTCACATATACCCTTTTTGTTTACCAATACTCAATCTTGGATCGATACTCAAAAGTATAGAGTTTCAGAAGAATAATGAGCACTGGCCTTTGACAACACTTTACCTATTTATGTTTGCCATTTAGGTGAACCGATATACCTTCATGAGAGGCAACTCTCACAAAATTATATTTGTTTCCATTAGCAATAGTGGGCTAATTGAGCCCCGCCGAGCGAATTTGTGTCTTTGAGCATTCCGCCATGACAAATTTTAACTGCGCATGCCCAGCCATTCAGAGGGGCCATGGATATGGCTTTCTGTCTGAAGGTTCCTCTTTATTCACTGCTTGTATGTGCGAGCAGCGAAGGTTCTGGCGAGACTGCGCGGATGCGCAGGCTCGCCTGAGCCTTCGCTGCTCGCATAGGCGATAAGTACTAAAATCGCTTGACGGGGCCCAATTAATGTGATTGCGGAGCGAATTCTGTCCTGTATAGACAACTTTCGGAACTTCCTGTTCGCTTCTATGTAAGCTCTGTCCCACGGAAAAAATGGGTCAACTCTTAAAGGAAAGAATTTGCTCCTCGGGAGCAAATTCTTTCCTTCAAGAGTTGACCCCTATTGACATGGGAGGCAAAATAAAAGATTTTGGAGGAGTTACCGCCCTTGAAGGTGTATCTATTCCCCTTAAATGTAGTTTTTTGATTTTACGAAAAAAAACAAACAGAAAATCCTGAAATTTCCCTCCCATGTATAGAATGGAGGAAAAATGGTGGAAAATATATTAAATATTCCATTCCCATTGACCCATTTACACTGACACTAAGCTGTCACGATATACGCCCACAAAAATCGATTTTATCTGATCTTGGGAATTTTTGTTAACTGGGATATTGGAGTTTAATTAATATTAACCCGTTTCATGCTAAAATTGTTTTAGTTTCAATCAAGGAGTATGGAAAAGAGGTATTTAAATTGTATGTGAACGTTGTTATTTATTAATATTTTATTTATTTATATATATGTATAGTAGAACTTAAGCTTAAACAGCAGTATTACAGTAATCAAACCGTGCAATGTGTACACATGTAAACCCCACTTTATATCAGAATAAGTGGGTTTTACCCACGTATACTTAATTTTCTTTATTATTTTATAAAACATAGAAAAATTCCGAGTATGCCTAAGAACCACCTCAATAAGGCTGTTTTAACGCACACTCGCAGTCTGTGTTAGTAGTAGAGACATAATTATGTATGATTCATCAGAAAAAAAAAAAATAAAGCTCTGAGAGCACTGGTGAGTCGATTGTCTCTGAGTGTAGGTTAAAACCAGTGCTTCAGCTGAAGTGCACGACCCGCCGGATGCTTTTAGCTTAATGAGTGTTACCATATATGGGTATGGCGGCCATTTTGGTCATGTGACCTGGACCTAAAACGGTTCCCCCAATAAATGCGCCTTATCGTAAGGAGCAAAAATATATCTTATACTTTAGTATTGTATTCTGAATCGTTTGCAGGATGAAATGCATTCTCACTTTTCCAATACAAAAGCATATGTGTCAAAGTTTGACCTAGGCACAAAGAAGGTCAAGGTCAACCCAGGGTCACCATTTTAGCAATTTATGATGGGCCTTCATCCCAGATGCTAATCTGGAGATGACTATTTTTGAAGGGTTTTTACCATATATGGCTTGGAGGCCATTTTGGTCATGTGACCTTGACCCACTGAGCAAATTTTGGTTTCCCCCATCCCATAAAGGCTCCATATGAAATTTGACTTCAATCGGCCCAGCGTTTTCCGAGGAGAAGCAGTTCGGAATTTTCACATTTTTCGCCTCGGCGAGGCTTTACTATATGGAATGTAATATTTCGCAAGTTCATTGGTTAGATCTCATTGATATCTATCAGTATGCCAAAATTGTTTAAATATTCCAAGCGGTTAAGTCACTATCACCAATTTTCAAAAACGGGTTACGGACGGACAGACTGACAGAATGACAGAATGACACGGTGATTTTAGGGCACTCTTAGAAAATCAACCGACTTCAGTCGGTCGCTTTTTCTGCGGGTCGTGCAATATGTTCCTGAACAGGAACTTGGACTGTTTCGTTTAATCTTTAAATTCTTGTTCGGTAAGCAAACACTGTAGACCCTGATCAGACGCCGCGTTTTGCGGTGTCTGATCTGGGTATACACTGTTTGCCAAGCCCAACAAATAACACCAGTTCAGATTCTATATATAACACGTGTTCAGTAAGCAAACAGTGTAGACCCTGATCAGATGCCGCGTTTGCGGCGTCTGATCTGGATCTACACTATTTGCCACGCCCAGAACACATAACACGAGACTAGATTCTATGGATAAATCTTTTAATCCTGTTCAGTAAGCAAACAGTGTAAACCCTGATCAGATGCCGCGTTTGCGGCGTCTGATCTTGATCTACACTGTTTGTCAAGCCCAACACATAACACCAGTCTAGATTCTATAGATAACACTTTTACTCTTGTTCAGCGGGCAAACAGTGTAGACCCTGATCAGACGCCGCAATTGCGGCGTCTGATCTGGGTCTTCACTGTTTGTCAAGCTCAATTCATAACACCAGTCTAGATTTTATAGATAACATTTTTGCACAACACTCTGACCTCACATGAATAAGAAAAGCGCGGCTATTTCATCATAATTATCATTACCTGTAATTCTCACAAATACATGACGGTCACGTGAGTTCAGCACAAAAGAGCTTCTGTGCTTAGTAATTTTAGGTCAACTGACAAACAATCGACAAAAAAGTATTATCTCTCACCATAATAGAATGACTATCTATACAAAAAGATGAGTTTTTCTTGGTGTTTCCTTGACGTTGTCTTCGTTGCCTATTAGGAATGACCAACATTGGCAGACATACCAAGTTCAGAACCGCGCCCACAAAGCTCGGCGTCTGTGTCGCGTCACTTATGTCTGTCAACAAAAAAAAAAGTAATAATAAATAGATAAATAAATAAAAATAAATAAACAAATAAATAAGTATAGACTGTGAACACCTCGTCAAAATGCAGTCTCAAATATTTGAGATATTTTTTTCTTATTTACATGTATACTCCAAACATAGATTTTGGAATCCCGTTAGTAACAAGAACCTACATGTATGTCTTGGAGTAGAAATAACCCTCCAAAAATGTATACAGGTCTATGTAAACCCTAGTTTTTACATTATATAAAGAGGGGTTTACAGGAGTGCACATTACATGAACTTAATAGCATAATGAGCTGAAATTGGACAATGTGTTTATTATGCGGACGAGCTAAGTCTTTCATTTTATCATCACGAAAACATGCCTATATAATTTTGACCCCCTTGAACCCCAATTTTATATGGTAAAACTGGGGTTTACAGGGGGTAAACCTTATTTTTCTTATTTCTGCTCTAAAATACAGATTGTTGGTACTCGTTAGAACCGCCTCGTCAAGGCGGTTCTAACGGGTACCCACTATCTATATTTTGAGCAGAAATAAGAAAAATATCACAATTTTTCATCTTAAATTTTTTGTTTTTCGTCGGTAAAATTTACAATGAATTTGTATAGGCGTGTTTTCGTAATGCCACGCACCCTTATGTTTTCAGCGATTTAAATGATGGCCAAGTCTTCCTTCAATCCAGATGCCTACTCGTTCAGCGTTGATCTTGTCAGCAGGGCTGAATACCATCTTGACTTTCTACAAGCTGTACAAACACATCCCGAATTGAACGATCAAAATGTTCTGAGAAAGAGTGTTTATCGGTATGAAAAATTCTGGTTACCCCTCGCGGCAGAAGACGGTTCGGCACTTTCGGCACCCATAGACATTGAATGGATATGGCATTGCCATATGCTGTCACCAAAGGTATACATACGCGACTGCGAGGAAACGGTTGGGAAAGTCGTTCGACATTCGCTTTTTGACGCTGTCACATACAAACAAAATACCAAAATATCAAAACAATTATGGAAGTCGCGGTATAAGGGGGAAAAGGAGCCATTTGATATCGATATACAAGATCCCCGTTATGACGCTCTGTTAGATGATTTCCAATCAAAGATATCATATGATATCGTGTCGGCAGCATTACGTCAAGGCGACTTCTATTACCACGTCTCTTTACCTCACTTCAGAGACACAAAGTTTCTAGAGTCTGGTTTACTGCGGTATAAGAAATTCCTTTACATAAAGCAAAAATATCCTGAGGATTTCGCTGTACCATTCTATGACATAGATCTCATCTGGCATACACACCAACTGCATCCAGAGGCCTACCAAACAGACCTAATCAAATGTTTGGGATCAGTTTTGAACCATGATGACACAGTGACAGACAGAGGTGTTGGGTCTAAACTATATGCTGCAGAAAAAAAGACACGTGCAAACTGGGAAAAATGCTTCGGAGAAGATTTAGCGGTGTTTGGAACCATGTATAGGGGTGAAAATCCCAAAGATGTTTTGAACCAGGTTGAGCCAGCTGATGTAGACGCTATGCCTGTCCCCAGGAAAATAAATGTCTGCATCGACGAACTGGCAATACAGTTTGAAGGAAAAACCTATTCCAATTTCAGGTTTACAATCAAGAATGAGTATTCACTGAGCGTTGACAAACAGAAAACTATATTTTCTCTTAGACACATGTCTTGTATCAAAACAGTGAAG
This sequence comes from Lucinisca nassula, assembly GCA_963580285.1. Classification (NCBI taxonomy): domain Eukaryota; kingdom Metazoa; phylum Mollusca; class Bivalvia; order Lucinida; family Lucinidae; genus Lucinisca; species Lucinisca nassula. The sequence goes on from OY757018.1 coordinate 101,077,620, forward strand.
AAAATTACGTGGGGTAAAGAAGATTTAATGAAACAAACATTCGATTTCGACACAAAGTACGATACAAAGATTGAAGTCGCAATACTTAAAGTTCTGCGTCTACGACCGTCCAAAAGTAGATGGTACACATGCTATTGCTGTCGTAAAAGTAATGTTATCGTTTGTGCTGGGTATGACTTAAAGAATAAGATAGAAAGCCTGGACTGGAAAACAAGCTCTGAGCCGGGTTTTGATATAGAGTTGACAATGGGCTTGAGGAATAAGTCTCATGTGAAGATACATGTAGTGATGTCTGGTCATTTCAGAAAGCCGGAGTACATGACCATCAAGTTTAAACTTCATCCGGGAGAATATAAATCTCAAACCGTTGAAGATGACCAGTTAAGGGATCGAGGACCTTTGGCTTTCAATGCAAATTCCAGATCAAAATCTTCTGCCTGCCTGGTAGCCACACACAGGTGAGATTAACCCTTATCCTGCTGAATATTCATTTAAGCCACACCCATTTCTGTCTATCAACCAATCAGATTACTTGATGTAATTTATTGCTGCAAATTCATAAACTGAATGCCAAACAGTGTAGATCCTGATCATATGGCTTCTTCAGAAGCCATCTGATCTGGATCTACACTATTTGCAAAGATAGGGGTTGTCGTGAACAGCAAGATAAGGCTTAACATGCATCACAAAACACGCCTGCATAATTCTGACCCGCCTTGTATCCCGCTTTTATACATTAAAACTGGAGTTTACAGGGGTAAACATTATTATCTTATTTCTGCCTTAAATATAGATTGTGTATACTCACTAGAACCGCCTCGACAAAGCGATTCTAACGAGTATCCACAATCAATATTTTGAGCAAAAATAAAAAAGCACAATTTTTCATCATATAATTTTCAGATTTTTTGTTTTGGCGCAAGACTTTACAGTTTTTCTTATTTCTGCAAAATATCATAATTTTTCATCTTAAAATCTATGGGGCGCCGTTTTACTATTTAATCCGTATTTACAGATATCCATAATTATTTATGGATATCCATAATTCGAATTATGGATATCCATAATTCGAATTTTGGATATCCATTATTATTTATGGATATCCATAATTATTTTTGGATATCCATAATTATTTATGGATATCCATAATTCGAATTATAGATATCCATAATTCGAATTATGGATATCCATAAATCGAACTGAATTAATGATATCCATAAATCGAATAATAGATATCCATTATTCGATTTATGGATATCCATAAATCGAATTATGGATATCCATTATTCGGCTGATTTATGGATATCCATAAATCAAATTATGGATATCCATAAATCGATTTATAGATATCATTAATTCAGATCGAAATATGGATATCCATAAATCGAATTATGGATATCACAGTTGGAATAATGGATATCCATTATTCGGCTGATTTATGGATATCCATAAATCGAATTATGGATATCCATAATTCTCCTCTGCAAATAAACCTAATGAATAATGACTGCTCCCTTTGCAAAAAAAAAAATAAAAAAAATCGACTATTCGCGTCAGGTTTCCGATTTAGGTGTGTAATAAAAGCCGGGATTGAGGTGGATGTAGGCTTAGTGGTGGCCTATGGTATGGGAGAGAGATGTTTTGTTTGATTAGAGGTTTAACATCCCCTTCAATACTATTTAGGTCATTTTGGAGACGTTGCTTCCAATTATGTTGGGCATTAAGCCTTTATTGTGATGAAATGACATCTCAATCCCGCCGGGCTCGGTAGCTCAGTCGGATCCGCGTCTGACTGTTGATCAGGAGGACGCGGGCTCGATACCTGCCAGGGTCGGCAACATTATTTCGTGGAGATTGATCACAAAATCTTTTCTACGGTCATTCTCTCCCTTCCACTGACTCAAGAAGGGCAGTTGTCAATTTCTGGCGAAAGAATGTGGACTGTACTGGTTAACTGCTTACGAATATGCCCGCCTAGGAAAAGTGTGGATAGGTAAACTGACCGGCTCAAAAATGACCTAAATTAGTGTTGACTGGGCCGTTAACTGAAATGAAGTGCACGACCCGCCGGATGCTTTTAGCTGTATGAGTGTTACCATATATGGGTATGGCGGCCATTTTGGTCATGTGACCTGGACCTAAAACGGTTCCCCCAATAAATGCGCCTTATCGTAAGGAGCAAAAATATATCTTATACTTTAGTACTGTATTCTGAATCGTTTGCAGGATAAAATGCATTCCCACTTTTCCAATACAAAAGCATATGTGACAAAGTTTGACCTAGGCGCAAAGAAGGTCAAGGTCAACCCAGGGTCACCATTTTAGCAATTTATGATGGGCCTACGTCCCAGATGCTATTTATCAAGTTTCGTGGAAATCTGCCCAGTGGTTCTGGAGAAGACTATTTTTGAAGGGTTTTTACCATATATGGCTTGGCGGCCATTTTGGTCATGTGACCTGGACCCCATGAGCAAATTTTGGTTTCCCCCATCCCATAGAGGCTCTGTCTCTGGTCGGGCTCATCGGAGTCTAACTGTTGGTTTTCTTTTGCTCCAGCATTTCAGTGGTTTCTTGCTGTCGAGTCCTCACCGTTGTCTCACCTCTGTGGTTCTTTGATTTTTGTGTTCACGGAGATGTTGCACTGATGAGTTAGGAGGCCTTCATGCGGACTGAACAAATTATTTGTCTAAATCGCGACGGAAGTAAGGGCGAGGATTGTGGCCACGTAAAATCGATTTAAGCCCCCCAGTGGAAATCTTCCACTGACCGTTCCAAGGCGGCTCTTCTGTGGCGATTTATTTATGTTGTTGTTTGTTACTTGCTGTGTGTATCACTTGTGTCTTTTGGTTTTGGATGGCCATATGGCCATTTTGTGGGAAAGTAACTGTCCTTATGGCCTTCCTTTGTTTGGGTTTCCATTATGGTCTGGTCGCTTAATGTTTGTATTTCTTTCCCTTTGGTGTCTTTTATGGGTGGAGTAAGTTAATTGTATCAATTCCTGATCTTTGTTTTACTTCTACTTTCCATATGAAATTTGACTTCAATCGGCCCAACGGTTTCCGAGGAGAAGCAGTTCGAAAATTTTCACATTTTTCGCCTCGGCGAAGCTATATTAAATGGAATGTAATATTTCGCAAGTTAATAGGTTAGATCTCATTGATATCTATCAGTTAGGGATGTAACGATAGTCAGAAAATGACTATTGCGATAGTATTGACATTGCAAGAAGAACCATTGCGATACTATTACTATTGCTGACTACTATTGCAATACTATTGCGATACTATTGCCGGATACTTATTTTCTTGTTTAAGATGGAAATAAAAACTATTCAAACCTTCAAACTGTTTTGCTGTATGTTTTATCTACATAAAAGATATAAACAAGATAATTTACACAGAGGGATAACTATTGTAAACTCCTGTTTGCTTTTCTGTCTGCCCTACAGGAAGAAAAAACTCCCCAGGAGCAACTTTTTTCTTTTAGTTTAAATTCTCCTGGAAGAGCCGGGAAACTCATTTTATTAGAAGTAGCCAAGAAGATTCCAGCCAAGTACATTTATCATTTCACAATGAGAATGTACATGTAACATCAGTTTCTTAATCAAAATAAATGTAAGCTCTTCACGAAGGCAATGAAATCTTTGCTTGTCTTCAAAAACAACTTCAGACATAATAAAGTGACTAAATACACCTCAAGCTCGTTATAACACAGAACCTCCTGTCCAACCAACCGTGTGTCTTTTGGTTTTGGATGGCCGTATGGCCATTTTGTGGGAAAGTAACTGTCCTTATGGCCTTCCTTTGTTTAGGTTTCCATTATGGTCTGGTCGCTTAATGTTTGTATTTCTTTCCCTTTTGTGTCTTTTATGGGTGGAGTAAGTTAATTGTATCAACTCCTGATCTTTGTTTTACTTCTACTTTAGTTAACCGAATCGTGTTATAAACGCCGACCGAATTTGTCACGGATCAGTCTGTTCTACTATTACACTGAAAACACAAGCCTCCGGCGCTATCGTTAAGCCTACAACGTTTCGCATGACAAGGTGTGAAAATAAGATCAGGTTATGTCTCTATCATAAAATTGAATCCACAATCAAATCGCTCCGGACCTAAGAGGATTAGCTACATCTAACAGTAGATGTATGCATGTAAATATGAAACAGACTATTCTGCTGTCTCGTGCATGGTTATGTTTTGGCGCCAAAATAGAAGACGCTTGGTGGGAAAAGTCGTACACTTAAATAATACATCCGAGGATAATCCAGGAATTGTGCAAAGTTCCGTTCTCTATCCACAACAGTTTAGCTATCACATTTTATGAAAGAAATACGCCCCATTAAAAATGGTAGTAGATATCTGAGAAACTACGTCGACAATGCACACGATTCAGAATCAGAATTGTTTCCGGTGACACGTCAAATGACATTCATACACCAGGACCTGTGATACAGGAAGTTAGATTTGAATCTTCTGGCAGAAAATCTGATGAAATTTTAATATAAGTCTCAGTGTTTCGGTACACAATCGATCGCATGCGTTTGTTAAACGGAACACCATTGAAATCGGGGCCAACAAATTTCTAAATCCAAATCGGCCCCGGCCGACCGATGACGTCATCAGTAACGTGCCGAACATGCCTTATAATGTCATCCCCGACATTATTGCATCTGCCAACTTATCTAATTGCCCATCATTTTTATTGTGAATTGATTTTCCAAAAATAATTTGTATATTTCTTTTGTTGTTTGGTCAAATCTTTTAGCAATACAAATAAACAGAAAATCGAACCACGTTTTTATTTTCTTTAATTGTTTTCTAGTGCTGTATTTTCCTGTGCATATTTTGAATGCACGATGTCCAACATTTAAAATTAATTCCTCGGCTGTACAGACATTGTCTGGATGCCCAAATTATAAACGTTCTTTGCACGACGACACGTATTTCATTTCCTTTGATGTCTGCTATTGACAAAAATAAGAATCCTCTAAAACATCAACCAGAACAATTTTTTGCACCTTTTGAAGCGGTAATGACACATGCGGACTTTCCATGCTTCACGTGCTAAAGCGGGCGGCACCCTTTGATAATAAATACCACTGTGTAAACACGCATTAATTATCGCTTTTCATATCACTAGCTTACAGACAGCTTGCAGATTAGCGAATCAAAATATGTGGTCAATTATTTCGAACTCGATTAACATTAAAGTGTTTACTGTTGAAATGCGCTTCAGAAAGCTGTAAATTTACCAGTTCAATGAAGGAATATTCAGGGTACTGACTCTATACCGACATTTGGTGTTAAGTGAATAATCCATAACAAATAGGATGCATAAACACCGTGTACCTGTAGGCTACCGCCAAATCATGATTTGGCAGTAATTTTATTACCCTTATCTCGCGACAAGCAGCCGTTGCAAGCATACGTTGTCTCCCAGTGGCACAGGAGATTATTGGATTACAATCAAGACAATATACAGTTTGATGCTTGACCGGGTACAAGACGCAGGTCGTAATAAAGAATATATCTAAGAATGAAAACAACTTCGAGAATTATCTGAAAAACTTGTGATATAGAAAACTATCGAAACTATCGATAGTTCAAAACACTATCGGCAATAGTCATCGATGTTTGACTTTACCATCGATGCAGTACTATCGGCCCAGTGCCTATCGCAATGCATCAATGGTCCGATGCATCGTTACACTCCTACTATCAGTATGCCAAAAATTGTTTAAATATTCCAAGCGGTTAAGTCACTATCACCAATGTTGACAAACGGGTTACGGACGGACAGACAGACTGACAGAATGACAGAATGAAAGAATGACACGGTGATTTTAGGACACTCTTAGAAAATCAACCGACTTCAGTCGGTCGCTTTTTCTGCGGGTCGTGCAATACAAACAAACATCTCAATCCCTGTCGCCAACTGACTCGTACCACTTTGTTAGGAAAGGCTTAGACCGTCTAAACGGTTTACCAGTACTTTCAGCTCATGCAGCCAAATCTATCTCTCCAAGCCCCAATGGGCGGGGGCCAGGAGATAAATCTGAATCTGCCTGGTACTCCATACACCTCAAGTAGAGTATTATATGGATATATGTTTGTGTGTTTGATTGAGGTTTAACGTCCCCGTCAACACTGTTGCCTCCAATTTGGTGGGACCTTTACCAGACATTGAGATGAAATGACATCTCCAGCCCTGCTGTCCAATGAAACCAATAGGATTTATAAGCATGGACAGGCCGACTCGCACTGCATTGCCTGGGCAGGCTTAGCAGGCTTAGATCCTCTAAGCGGTTTACCAGTACCCATGTGCGGTCGGTTTCCGCTCTGCGTGGAAGCATCATGCAGCCCATCTGTTTCTCCAAGCCCCGATGGGCGGGGGCCGATGGATATATGTTAATACTATATATAACGACCATGTGCATTTTTTCTCCAGAAAGCATGCACGGATTGCCTGTTTGGATCATTATAGTCTGACGTCCGACTTACAGTGTCCTTAGGTGCGCAGTCCTCATAGAGGTGATTCTAGAGGGCCTGAATTTCCAGATCTTACGGCTGGTTCCGATATTTAACTGCACGCATGGCGGGCGTTCTGCGTATGGCGTCCGTTGCTTTGGAAGCCTTACGGGCTGACAAGGCTGCACGGCAGAGAGGTCCCTTTGACTGGCCATCATCTCCCAGCGATGATAAAGACCTTGAAGATTTTGAAGATTTTTACATTCAACAATCACTTGTCTTAGGGAGAAATCATTAAATCAAAAGCTTTGTTGGTGATTTATGGATATCCATAATTCGAATTATGGATATCCATAAATCGATCTGAATTATGGATATCCATAAATCGAATTATGGATATCAGTAATTCGAATTATGGATATCCATAAATCAGATGAATAATGGATATCCATAAATCGAATTATGGATATCCATAATTCGAATTATGGATATCCATAAATCGAATTATGGATATCCATAAATCGATCTGAATTAATGATATCCATTAATCGAATTATGGATATCCATAATTCGATTTATGGATATCCATTATTCGAGTTATGGATATCCATTATTCGCTGACTTATGGATATCCATAAATCGAATTGTGGATATCTATAATTCGATTTATGGATATCTATAAATACGGATTAAATAGTAAAAGGGCGCCCCATAAAAATCTTCATTTTATTCGGCGATAAAAGTGGCAATGTATTTGCATAGGCGTGTTTGCGTAATGGGAACAATACGGTTTTCACCTCCATGAAAACAAAACATAAATGCGATATAATAAAATATTTTGATCGCCTGTCGACAAAAATTTAGTGTGTGTGTGTTTTGTGGTGGTTTTCATGCGGGGGGGGGGGGGGGGGGGTGGTGTGGTGGGATGGGGGTGATTGTGTTTTTCATGCTCGAATTGGGCAGGAAATAAAATATTCGAAAAATTTGTCCTGTTCACAAATATCCAGAATGCCAATTGTACACAGTTTGATATTTTTGCGGATATTTTTATACCCATATCTAGTCTTAGGAGGTTCGTCGAAAAGTAGATACAGAACTGTGCCTAGCTAGTTGTTCATAGAGATTATCATATGGCATTTTTCATATCATACCCCATAGCAGCCTTCGGCCCTCGGGCTGATATGAGAGTCTCGGGCTGTTCGGCCCTCGGGCTGATATGAGAGTCTCGGGCTGATATGGGTTATGATGAAAAATGCCATAGCATAATCTATTTATCATACATTTCACTTTAAAAAAAAAAGATGGCTCAAAATAAATTGTATTAACTGCATCTGCCTAATACCAAAGTTACAATGAGAACAGTTCGAACAGACGAAAATATTGCAAATTGCAAATGGCGTCTTGAACAACAAATGCGAAATGCCGCAAAAGGAAGAACGCCGCGTGTTCCGAATAGGGTGACGTCAGCGGTATGATATAGGCTTAGGGTTGTGATATGTATTTTTGGGGTATGATAAAGCCCATGCGATATGGCAGCACGTGCAAGCGTGATACCTGCATTGGTGTCACGTTCGTATCGAAATTCAAAAACTAAGTATTTTATACTAAATATATGTTAAATAGAGATTATCATATGGAATTTTTCATAGCATACCCCATATCAGCCCGAGACTCTCATATAAGCCCTCGGGCTGATATGAGAGTCTCGGGCTGATATGGGGTATGATATGAAAAATGCCATATCATAATCTATTTATCATACATTTCACTTTTAAAAAAAAAATGTTCAAAATAAATTGTGCACGTTTCCATTGTTTACCGAATCACTAGAATTTCTTTGCTCGATAATATTATCCAAATCCAAAAGTCTGTCAGCTGTCTGTCCCCTGCATCGTTCTTTCGCCCATTTTCCTCTCGTACTCGCTGCGCCGTGCCATGTTTTTTTTTTTTTTTTTTTTGCCAAACAGTTCGAACAGACGAAAATATTGCAAATTGCAAATGGCGTCCTGAACAACAAATGCGAAATGCCGCAAAAGGAAGAACGCCGCGTGTTCCGAATAGGGTGACGTCAGCGGTATGATATAGGCTTATGGGTGTGATAAAGGGTTGTGATATGGATTTTGGGGTATGATAAAGCCCATGCGATATGGCAACACGTGCAAGCGTGATACGTTCATTTGTGTCACGTTCGTATCGCATATTCAAAAACTAAGTATTTTATACTAAATGTATGACAAAAAAGTATAAAAGCCCTCGGGCTGATATGGGAGTCTCGGGCTGATATGGGGTATGATATGAAAAATGCCATATGATAATCTCTATTTATCAACCATCGCAATACATTTGTTACAAGTCTCTGAAACGAAGACCCCTCTAAACCCCACTTTATATAGAAAAAGTGGGATGTACAGGGATATTCATTATCTGCCTTACATAGATTGTGGGTACTCGTTAGACCCGCCTTCGTTATACCCGCCTCGTTAAGGCGGTTCTAGCGAGCACCCACAAACTATGTTGAAAGGAGAAATAAGAAAGTGCTACACTTTTTATTTAATATTTGTAATTTCTTACACCATGTTGGACGCCATTATTTCAAATGGACATGTTTTCCTAATATTAACAAGCTTGTTAGTGATTGTGATCAAGATGTGAACTACGCAACCAAGTACAGTAAATTTTCCTATATTAAGACCACGTTTGGAACTGTTCAAAAGTGGGCTTTAAGACCATTTTTGAACAGTCCCAAAGGTGGTCTCTGACCAAAGGATACTGTATGCAGAAAATAACTGCAACCTGCTAATTAAGCTTTTTAATGCAGAATTACGTTTAAATTTAGGTGGTCTTAAAAGCGGAATTTCACTGAACAACATCTTATATAGTGTTTTTGTTTTCTGTTACTTACCAGGTATGGTCGACCTCTCCACTGGATGTAAGTGGAGGGGTTTTCGTAGCATCACGAAAACACACCCATATAATTTTGATCCCCTTTTATATTCTTTACAGGGGTAAACCTTATTCTTCTTATTTCTGTTCTGAAATATAGATTGTGGGTACTCGTTAGAACTGTCTCCATGAGGCGGTTCTAACATGTACCCATAATCCATATTTTGAACAGAAATGAGAAAGATATCCCATTTTTCCGCTTAATATTCTCGCTTTTTGGTGGTAAAATTTACAATGTTTCTGATTAGGCGTGGTTTCGAAATGACTATTTTTTTCTTAACACGCGCTCCTCTGAGTTTCTGCAGTTTTTGAATTTGCAACATGTTTACAAGTTCGTGCGATGAACACCTCATTAAACCCCACTTTATTTACAGAAAACTTGGGTTAACAGTGGAATACATTATTTTTTCTTATTAATGCTCCAAGATGTAGGTTGTGGGTACTTGTAAGAAGCACCTGAAAGAGGCAGTTCTAACGAGAACCCACAACCTATGTTTGGAGTATACGTACGAGTAAAGAAGAAAGATATTTAACATTTTCACATCACGAAAACGCGCCTTCATGTTAATAATTTTTACCCGCTTGAACCCCACCTTTAGAGTACTTCTTTCTGGCCTCCGGTGAACTCAAGACATGTCTCGGGGCAAGTTATAACCCATTTCAACTATTGTTCGGCAAAAAAATAGAGTACCCCACCTACCCCTGGGGTACGAGTTGACCAAAATAGGTACGAGTTGACTAGGGGGTACGAGTTGACCAAAGAACGGGTACGAGTTGACCAAAAACAGGTACGAGTTGACTCAGGTACGAGTTGACTTAGGTACGAGTTGACCAGTTACCGATATGGGAGTTTCGGGCTGAAATGGGGTATGATATGAAAAATGCCATATCATAATCTATTTATTATACATTTCACTTTTAAAAAAAATGTTCAAAATAAATTGTATTAATTGCATCTGCCTAATACAAAAGTTACAATGAGAATCTCATTATCTTCGGTCTAGCTATGTAATTTAAGAGATCAGAAAGTCCGTCAGCAATCAATCCACTGCATCGTTCTTTTGCCCATTTTCCTCTCGTATTCGCTGCGCCGTGCCATGTTTTTTTTTTTTTTTTTTTTTTGCCAAACAGTTCGAACAGACGAAAATATTGCAAATTGCAAATGGCGTCCTGAACAACAAATGCGAAATGCCGCAAAAGGAAGAACGCCGCGTGTTCCGAATAGGGTGACGTCAGAGGTATGATAAAGGCTTAGGAGTGCGATAAAGGGTTGTGATATGGATTTTTGGGGTATGATAAGGCCATGCGATATGGCAGCACGTGCAAGCGTGATACATGCATTGGTGTCACGTTCGTATCGCATATTCAAAAACTAAATATGTTATACTAAATGTATGATAAATGTTTTTATCACATCGTTGCTTTTAATAACGGAAATGGCCCCCGCCCATCGGGATCTGGAGAAATAGATCGGGCTGCGTGATGCTTCCGCGCAGAGCTGAAACCGACCGCATATGAGTACTGGGGTCTAAGCCTGCCCAGGCAAAGCGATGCGAGTTGGACCGTTCATGCTTATAATCCCTATTGGTTTCATTGGGCGGCAGGTATTGAGATGCCATTTCATCTCAGCTGTGTAGAAATCCCGCAATACTAGAAGCAACGTCTCCAAAATGACCTATATAGTGTTGATAGGGATCAAACAAAATAACCGAAAAGTCGTTCTCACGATTGAATCAAATTGAATTTCATACTTTCAAGGGCAACCCAGCCTCGAACAGATTGTTAGAACTAATGCGTACAGTAGGCCAAAATTCCTTCTGACTAAATCCTGTCTACGCCAAGTGCCTTAATCCTTATCTCCTGAATTATAGTTACATGTAATTTAGCCACACCCATTTCTGACGTTGCACCAATCGGATTATTTGATTTATCATGAGAGTGTAATAACGCAATGTAATAAATTTCATAATCCAATAGTGGATATTTCCTGGGTTCGACCCTCCATGGTCTAACTGGTGGGTTTCTTCTGCTCTGACGTCGGATTGTTGTTGATTCCTCAAACGTGATTCATGATAATATTAATCTATTATTAACCATTTTACCATGTATTTTATCATGACTCACTGTTGAGCTAGAAAGCCTCCATGCAGATCCATTTGTTATTAACTGATTATCCTGTATTACACCAAGTCAACCAATATTCAAAAATCATAAATCATGTTTTTAATTGTGTCAATTAATAAAATTGTCATTAATCAAGTAATTTCCTATTGGCCCAGTTACAGGTCCTCGGTCAGCTGTATTGGCCTCGGCCTTCGGCCTCGTGCCAATACAGCAGACCTTGGACCTGTAACTGGGCCAATACAAAATTATTTGATTAATAACATTATATTATTGATTTTTTGTTTGATACAATACTGGAACTGTGGGCGAGGGTTGAAATTTCATAAACTCCGGAGTTGAAGCCCCATCCCCCCCCCACCCCCACCCCCAAATTAGTTTTACTACTGACCATCCTGGGGCGGTCGTTCTTTTGCTGTGTCTTATTTGTTACTTGGCTTTGTGCCGTTGATTCATGTTTCGTCTGTTTTCGTGTGTGCCTCCGTGGCAGTGTCTATACGTCACTTGAAACGGCTGCGTTCTTGGATTGTGGCCTTTCCTGGGTGACCTTTTCTTATTAGTTTTTAAACATGTATATTAGTTAGATACAACTCGAAACGTTACACGTGTGGCGTCCTTAACAACGTCGCGTTTACTAATGGCGGTATATGGACGTTTTTGTTAAAGATTCGTGAATAAAATGCGTTTTGAATGTCATATGATTAATAGATTCTTGCACTCGTGCTCATGTATTATTAAATTTATAAAACTCGTATTTTATCCCTTTTCCTCATCTCGTTTAATAAATCCAATAATACATGAACACTCATGTAAGATCCTCTTTGTAATTTACTCCTACAAATTAACAGACTGAATGTCAAACAGTGTAGATCCTAATCAGAAGCCATCTGATCTGGAAATACACTGTTTGCAAATGTCGAGGTTGTCGTGATCAGTGGAATAAGGGTTAAATGATTTTTATTTTAGAATGGAATCACAGGACGGAAAGAAAGAGTTCACCTGCCAGGTTATCCACTGTCCGGGTCGTCTGACGTCAGCGGTCCAAATACTTCACAAGGGGAAGATATCTGCTGTGGGTCACGTGATAGGAAACGATCAACTTCCCTTGCCAACACAGGTACTACTTGGTACATGCCATTACGAAAACAAGCCTATACAAATACTGTCAAACCTTTATCGCCGAAAAAAATGAAAATTTCAAGAGGAAAAATTGTAATTTTTTTCTTATTTCTGATCAAAATATAGGTTGTGGGTACTCGTTAGAACCGCCTCGATGAGGCGGTTCTAACGAGTACCCACAATTTATATTTTAGAGCAGAAATAATAAAAATAAGGTTCACCCCTGTAAACCCCAGTTTTTCCATATAAAAGTGGGGTTGGAGGGGGTCAAAATTGTATAGGCGTGTTTTCGTGGTGCTTTCCAATGACCTCTAATTCACGTAGAAGCATGTGTTTTTTGTCGGAATTTGCTTTAACTTGTCTTGACGGCCTTTCAAAATCATTAAATATATCAACTGCGTTTAACAAAATGCCTTTTTGTCGCGCCTGCCATAAGCATGGCCCGATAGAGGCGTCCGAATTTCCGTTCGTCCGTCCGTCCGTTCGTTCGCCAGTTTGTCGATCCGTCAACATTTGCAACAACCCTAGTTTTCATCCAAATGGCAACGATAATGCAAGCATCCATATTTGACCTCGGCCTACTTTTCACGGTTCACTGACTTTGTAAACTAATACGTCAAACCCAGCGTTCACCCTACTGTTCAAGTTAATTTCTCAATACCTGTAAGAGCTCCATTAAAGATCTTTGGTACAAGCTTGCATCTAGTGGCGACAATTATAATGCAATTATCCATATTTGACATTGACCTACATTTCGACGTTCATTAACTTTGTGATCAATTGTGTCAACCCTAGTGTTCGGCCTAATATTCAAGTCGATTTCTCAAGAACTAAAAGAACTTCATTAACCCTCATCTTGCTGTTCACGACAACCCCTATCTTTAAAAACAGTGAAGATCCAGATCAGATGGCTTCTGAAGAAGCCATCTTATCAGGATCTACACTGTTTGCATTCAGTTTATAGATTGGTAAGAATAAATTACATCAAGTAATCTGATTGGTTCAGAGTCAGAAATGGGTGTGGCTAAATTGAATATTCAGCAAGAGAAGGGTTAATGACTCGATGATACATGGTTCCAGCTTGCCTTTAGGAGCTTGACCTAACTTTCATGGCTATGTGACTTTGAACCCCACAGGCGCGACATAGCCACCGGCGGAATTCTTGTTTTAAAAACGTGTAACGGCCTATTACTGAATGGCACTATCGAACTACTGGCTCGAACACCTAGAATGCCAAGAATATTTGTTCGAGATTATAAGAATCTTATATGGGTGTGAGGCGTGGATGGAAAAATGCGTACAAAGGGTCACTGTCCGGCATCACAAGGCTTGCCGAGTAATGTCGGACAATGATCCCGAGGGACAGATTTTTCTATCCACCCCTCACACCCATATAGGATTTTTTTTCTTGCACACCTTCCATTTCTTAGCTCGGATTTTAATGCTGCAGTCACTTCGGTTACCGACGTCCGCCATATGGTGACGACACTACAGGAATGTTTTGTGACGTCACGTAACGCTATGTGACGTCAACCTTAACGACGGCGCATATGAGGTCGTATTCAACCAGTGCATTTATCAAACACGCGAGAATATTCGATTTTGGGTAAGAACACCAGGGTTAGAACAGAATTTCTATCCCAAGCTAAAACTATGGATTCCCTTATCTGGTGTGCAAGAAAGTGTTAATTCGAGACAGTGAGATCCAGTTATAGCCCTGGGTCAAAAGGCATGACGGGAATAATACTTACATACAAAACATCGTATGAATAAAGGCACGGTTGAGTGAATAAGCATTAAAACCGCCTCATTCCAATTAACATCTTCAGGGGTGGCAACTCCTGCAAAAGTATTCTTGTTTCCAATGTCAATAGGGATCAACTCTTAAAGTCCTGAGGAACAAATTCTGTCCTTTATGTGTATGCCCCTTTTTCAGTGGGACAGGGCTTATAGAAAAGAGAACAGCAAGTCGCGAAAGTTATCTCCCTTTGAAAACTGGAGGGAAAACCTGCCACGTAATCCCATTCCCCTTAATACACACATAACATACTTTTCAACATAAAATAGGAAACACCCTAAATTAACCCTAGGTACTTGATTAGGGGGGAATTCCGTGGGAAGCCGCATCTTGAATTCAAGTCATGATCAGCCTGTGACCTCACGGTCAGCTGCTTCCCAATACGGGACAGACAATTGGGATCATTATGCCTCATGTCAAATCAAGGTACCTTACCTGTACTGGCAGTTTTTCCAGCTTTGAAAATTTCGAAAAAATTAAAACAACCTCAAAATGACCAAATCTGTTTTTATTTGATTTCCTCAAATTTAAAATTGGAGGAAAAAAATCATTTTTTTTACTTAAATTTTCAGTCACAGTTGTCATTGCATAATGAATGTTTTTACTGTAGTTTAAAATCAGATACTGTCGCGTATTTTTGCTAATTTACTATTGAAATACATTAGACATAGGATATAGACATAGGGTCCTATTTTTATTCTAAAATTGACCAATCTTAATTTGATGAAATAGATATAAAATTATATTCAAATTAACGGTAAGATATTGAATTTTTATAATCTTAAACCACATTTTCGCTATCTAGCGTAGAAATGCTAAAATTTATGTCAGAGTAAATGATGCCTATTAACTTCCATTTTGTCGCGTAACTTTAATCGGACACAGGTAATTAAGTGGATAACTATTGTCCCACATGTCCGCGCTTAGCTAAAACCGACCGCGGTAAACCGCTTAGGTCTAATAGAAGTGAACGAGACAATTACCTCACACCTCCCAACCAAAGAAACATCAGCATAAAACAACCCATAATGAAAATCTCACAAGCGGAACGCCTAAAGGACATTTATAGCAGTCGCAGATAAAATTGACTAGGCGGAGCTATTCAGGTGTTGTCAATATATGTCAAATTCGCCAAGTCCACCAGAAGATTCGGTAGAGTGCCTTTCGTACGCTTTCTACAAGCGGACGAAATGGTCATATACGCCACAGCTATGCTTGTATTACAGTTGAATTCACACAATGGTTTCACTGCAAGGCCCATGTCTTTGATATTTGGTATGGAGCTTCATCTAGTGGACAATTATAGCCTTTGTTGATATTTGGTATGAAGCTTCACCTTTATAGACATCCCTCAACATTATGCACATTATAACCTTGGGGTCAATAATGGCCCTCCCCGGGTCCCACTTGTTACTCTATGGATCAGGTGAGCGATCCAGGGCCATCATGGCCCTCTTGTTATGTTTTATTATTGATAAGCATATCAATGATTGGTTCTAGTCAGAATGGGTAATAAATGCCTTTCCGCCGGATGTCGTGCGATCGGTCCACATGGGACCACAATGGAAATAAGTTGAATGATTTTTCATTTACTTTTTGTGTCATCCCTGGTACTGATTACATGACATTTTACCTTCATTTTATGTATGTTTTGTACATTTTATGTTTGTTTTATGTGCTATGTAATTTTTATCAAAATAAACTACTACTACTACAATCGGGTGACTTGGTTTACCCTTTTGTTAATGGGATATTCCTAAGGCAGGTACAAACGATAGCTCCGCCTAGTCAATCTTATCTGCGACTACTATACTTTTCCACTAAATGGCCAAACGGCTATTCAAAATAAAAAGGTATTAGCAATACATACAGTACAATCCTGTATTAAGACCATCTTTGTAACTGATCCAAAAGTGGTCTTTGACCAGAGGACAATGGGTAGAGAAAAAAAAGGAAGAATACCTGCGCCCATCTTTTAAAGCAGAATTAGTATTCACCATACTTGCGTTATTTGCTGGCTCCCAGCTTGCACATTGTCAATATTGGAAAAACAGGTAACCAGACCCCACTGACCTTTCAAGGTCAGGGGGTCTGTTTACCTGTTTTCCAACACTTATAACCTTCAGACTGGGAACCGGCAGATAAAGCAAATAAGGTGAATGATTTTTAGGTGGTCTTAATAGCGGAATTTCACTGTACATGCAAAGACAAACAGAAACAATAATATAATGTTATTAATGAAGTAATTTCGCATTGGCCCAGGTACAGGCCCGAGGTCTGCTGCATTGGCCCGAAGCCGAAGGCCGAGGGCTAATGCAGCTGACCAAGAACCTGTAACTGAGTCAACTCAATGACAATTTTATTAATTGACACACTTAAAAATTGATGATTATTGATTTTTTGACCTCACTTGACCTCAGCTAATATTGGTTGACCTGGTGTTAATACGGATGATCTCCGATCAATACAGGATAGTCAATTAATAATAGACCATAACAGAAGAACCGCGTGTGTGTCGAATCGTCCTGCTTAAATACTAGCTTTTTCTTTTGGCGATAGGGCTTGAGATGTCATTTCATCACACTGTCTGTTAAAGCTGTCACAAAATCGAAAGCAACGTCTCCGAAATGACCTAAATAGTATTGATCGGGACGTAAAAGCATAGACAAACGTCATGAGAAAGATGCTACAGAACGTTGGCAACAAAGTGAGTGCTCGGTGGGCGCCCGCGTTCAGTAGGAAAACATGTCTATACAAATACATTATAAACTTTACAACGAAAAAACGAATATAGATTGTGGGTACTCGTTAGAACCGCCCACAATCTATATTTTAGAGCAGAAATAAGAAAAATAAGGGTAACCCCTGGAAACCCCAGTTTTACTATATAAAGTGGGATTCAATGGTGTCAGAATTATATAGGCGTGTTTTCGTGATGTCTTGAACGCACCGAAAGTTATCTCCCTTTGAAAAATGACAGAAAAATCTGCCACGTGTTCCCTTTCATCATAACACTTACATTTCTGTACTGTATGCAAACATTGAAGATCCTGATCAGACGCCGCGTTACGCGGCGTCTGATCAGGGTCTTAACTATTTGCCAATGCCACAGCACATGCGCCGAGACAGTGTTTCACAAAAAGCTTTCTTTTTTCACACAGCACGACTAGAGTTACCGTAAATATTTTCTATAAATAACCCTATCCTGGATTTCCTACAAATAAGTGATAGTCACGTGGACATTGGTACTTCGATATTTTGAGTCGCTTGGTAAACAATCGACCCCCCCCCCCCCCCCAAAAAAAAAAAAAAAACGCTTTCCACATGACGTCGCTCAGATTTAAAAGACAATACAGAAGCGATTCTTACATGTTTTTCAATGAAATATAGAGAGTTCTCAGTGAAATCGATATTGTCACTGTTTCAAACAGTGACTGATATCAATTTTACTTTTCACTGTTTGGTACTACTTTTTTTCTCGAAATCTAATTCTGTTGTCCGTTTTTCCATTGTCAGATGATTGAAAATTAATAAACTGTGTTAGAATTGACGCTAAGCCGGTTCACACGTAACGAGGACGTTAATGTCGTCATTTTGCACGTATTTTGTCCCGCGACGTTAGATCTGCCCGCACTTTTTTGGGAAACTTATCTCTCAAATATTTCAGTAATCATTCAAAGAAATGCCATTCCACGCTATTTCTCAGGTGCAAACCTCAGTTTACACCCAATATTATACCCAGTAAATACGAGTACGTTGGACACCACTAAATTGACGCGAAGCGACCAGGAACAAAGGTAGTTTTCTTTGAGGGTTAGTGACGCAGTTAGTGAAGCTAAATATTGCCGTTTTGAAGCATGTAAGAAACAGAAAATTTGATTTTTTTTAGTGTAAGAACAAATTTTATTTCACTCATGAACACCAAAACTGGTACATGTATTTCCTCTCTTGGCTACGCTACTCGTGATTTGTTTGTTTGTTTGATTTGATGTTTAACGTCCCCGTCAACACTGTAAAGGTCATTTTGGAGACGTTGCTTCCAATTTTGTGGGACTTTTACCCGACATTGAGATGAAATGACATCTCAAGCCCTGTCGTCCAATGAAACCAATAGGGTTTATTAGCATGGACGGTCCGCCTCGCACCGCGGTTCCTGGACAGGCTTAGATCCTCTAAGCGGTTTACCAGTACTAGTGTGCGGGCCGGATTCAGCTCTGCGTGGAAGCACCATGCAGCCCATATATTTCTTCAAGCCCCTATGGGCGGGGGCCTACGCTACTCGTGAAAATACTGGTTTTGGTGTTCATTCGGTGAAATAAAATTCGATCTTACACTGAATAAATCAAATATCCTCTATATGCCCAGCGTTGTCCGTCAAAATTTTTGTTTGTGTTTTTAAAATATAATGCTTTGTACGAACATGCATTTGTTAGGAGTTTAACGGCCCAATCAACACTATTTAGGTCATATCGAGTCCGTCTGTTTACCTAACAATACTCTTCCGATCAGTTTTATACGCAAGCGGTTAACCAGTACGATGTACATTCTTTTGCCAGAACCTAACAACTACCCTTCTTGAATAAGCAGAAGGGAGAGAACCACCGCCGAAAAGATTTCATGATCTATCTCTACGAAAGAATGTTGCCGACCCCGGCAGGTATCGTACCGGCGCCCTACTGATCACCAGCCAGACGTACATGCATTACTTGAAGAACGTGTAACTGACAATAGTACATTTATCTTCATTTTTGGCATTAGGTGGCAGCCCAGAAGGAGTTTGGAAGAAACGAGTATGGATACCGGTCAGGTGTTACTATTAAAGCTCGGAGTTTAATCACGCTGAACCCACGGGCCGGAGAGCGGGCTATGCTGATAAAAAACAACACAGGGGACTGGGGAATCGTCAAGTGCAAGTGGATCGAGTACATAAAACCCGGATGGGAAAGGGTTTGGAGAAGAGGTAATGGGTATGCGCCAGTGCATTGCAAAACCTACAGTATCGCCTGCGAAAAAAGAAAATAACTCATCAATTAAAGCTTAGAGTCTGTACAGAAACTCTGCTTGACTACCACCGTCTCTGTATGAAATCAAAGTACTGACAGCACTGGCGGGCCACTTGGCTTCGAGTGTAGGCTGTGAAAATAGTCCTAGACTGATATTTAAACTGTTTCGTTAACCCTTAACCCTTGTCCTGCTGAATATTTTAATCTGCCACACCCACTACTGATTATCAACCAATCAGATTACTCGATGCAAATTATTGCAACAAATTCATAAACTGGTAGGCAAACAATGAAGATCCTGATCTTTAGAAGCCATCTGATCTGGATCTACATTGTTTCAAAGATAAGGCATATCCGGGCTCAGCAGGACAAGGGTTAAATTCCACTTTGTTTTAAGCAATGTAGTCACGTGGACTTTTGCATGGAAGAGCTTTTATGCTTAGTAACGTTGTGTCAGTTGACAAACAATCGACCCCAAAAGCTGTGTGTAAATGACCGCCCATTGATACACAGAGCAGAAATAAGAAAACAATAATGTATATCTTCGTAAAATCCACTTTATGCCTTATTTACGGAACCCGGGAAGGGACATGATTTTTTTTATTTTTTATAAGTTGTGCGCACAAGATAATATCTTGTGCGGACAATATAGTATCTTGTTCGGACAACATACTATCTTGTGCGCACTAAATATTATCTTGTGCGCACAAAATATTATCTTGTTCGCACAACATATTATCTTTTTTGCACAACATAGATCTTGGGAAGTTGTGCGGACAAGATAGCGGACAAGATATTATCTTGTGCGGATAAGATATTATGTTGTGCGCACAACTTATAAAATAAAAAAAATATATCATGTCCCTTCCCGCGTTCCGTACTTATTGGATGGATTTTTAAGGATGTTCATTTCATAAACTTATAAACATAAAAGACAAAGAACCCCCTCTCATAGAGAAAAAAATATTTACACAATGTGAGGTGGCACACAACAACTACAAACAGCAGCAACAAAACAACAACAATAACAAACAGCAACAACAAACAGCAATAGCAACAAGAATTACAACGACAACAACAACAACAAACAGCAACACAACAACAACAACGGTTACAACAACAAACAACAGCAAAAATATTAACAGCAAACAGACACAACAACAGCAACAACACACATAAACTGTAAATAGCAACAACAAACATCCACAACAGCAGCAACAACAAACTGCAAAAACAACAACAACAACAAACAGCGAAACAGCAACAGCAACAACAAAGGTTACAATAAACAGCAACAAAGGAACAACAACACAACAAAAACAAACAGCAACGTAACAACATCAACAACAAACAGCAACAGCAACAACAACAAACAAACAGCAAAAACAACAACAGTAACAGCAAACAGCAGCATTAAATAACAGCATCAATGAACTGCAACAACAAACAGCAGCAAAACAACAACCAACAGCAACAACAATCAACAACAACAAGAGGAACAAAAAACAGAAACAACAAACATCAACAACAGCAACAACAAACTGCAAAAACAACAGCAACAACGAACAGCAACAACAACAACGACATCAATAAACAGCAACAGCAACAACAAATAGCAGTAACAACAACAGCAACAAAAACATCAACAGCAGCAGCAACATCAAAATCAACAATAACAACAACAACAACAACAAACAACAACAACAACATTAGTAACAACAAGCAGAAACAACAACAACAACAATTAATAGTAAAAACAACAACAACAGCAAAAAACCAGCAACAGCAAATAGCACAACAACAACAACAGCAACAACAAACAACAATAAAAGTTGATATGTGGGCCTAGAGAAGTTGTCCCATGGAACTTGCGAAGACACAAGATCATACTGTGCATCTGATCTGAATTTTTGCTTGTCACACATGCTAGCTTGAACCTTTAAATGTGCATCGGCTCATTTCTATTTATGTATACTTTGCAAAGAAGGTCATTATTGGCCTTGGTAGATCAGCTAGATGCGCATCTGACTGGTGATTAGGAGGTCGCGGAATCGATACATGTACCCGCAATCTCGGCAACATTCTTTGGTAGATGTTGAAATCTTTTTTACGACCAGTCTCTCTCTCTTCCGCCGATCTCTGGTGAAGCAATATATATTGAAATGCACGTTGTACGTTTCGATAACACATCCGAACGAGAAAGTGTATTCATTCATATCTCCAAAATGGCTACTTTTCTGATGAATACCCGTGATACTCGTATGCTTCTTATTTATACTCCAAGAACGGCCTCACGAGTACCCATAACCTAGGTCATGGAGCAGAAATAAGCAAAATACAGTAGAACTTCGATGGCTCGAACACCGATGGCTCGTTTACCATGGCTGAGTCGAACTCGTTCTTTAGTCCCTAGGGAATTCCTCTACATAAGAAAAAGTGGAGATTTTAGTTTTTTATCTTGCAAATGTATGCTGTGTGTACTCATTAGAATCGCCTCGATACATTTTCATTATAGAACACCGAAAAGATGTCAAAAAGTATCTCGTTATTCCTCCTGGCAGTAACCCTCAGTAGCTCGAACTACCCCAGTCTCGAACAGATTTTCGAGGTCCCAAAGGTGTTCGAGCCATTGAAGTTCCATTGTAGTGTATACCCCTGTAAACTCCAGTTTCCTCTTTATAAAGTGGGGTTTATAGGGGTGTTCATTTCACGGACTTGTAAGTATGAGGGCTTGTTAACCCATTATGTATTAGCCTGCCCAGGAAATGTGCGGTTGGTTGGTTGGTTGATTTGATGTTTAACGTCCCCGTCAACACTTTACATGTCATTTTGGAGACGCTGCTCCAATTTTGTGGGACGTTTATCCAACAGTGAGATGAAAAGACATCTCAAGCACCAATAGGGTTTATATGCATGGACGGTCCGACTAGCACCACTTTTCCTGGGCAGGCTTAAAACCTCTAAGCGGTATACCAGTAATCACGTGCGGTCAGTTTCAGCTCTGCGTCAAAGCATCATGCTGCCCAATCTATTTCTTCAAGCCCTGCTTGGCGGGGGCCAATATGACGATAGACTCTTCCATCTAATTAGTTTGGAGTGATCCATTTCCAATAATAGGGGTGTCGGGTTTGTTCTTGTTCATGGCAATTTTTAGGAAAATGTGTATTTCATTAAGCAGTGTAGACCCAGATCAGACGCCGCGATTTGCGGCGTCTGATCTGGACCTGCACTGTTTGCCAATGTTCCGAAAAATGGCCGCTATGCATTTTCGGTTAAGTGCATGTTAGATATTTTCTAACGTTTATTAAACAGCAGATATTAAGTGGCAACTTTGACATCTAATATATTAGTGGAACCTGGAAGCCTCCGTGGTGTAGTGGTTATGCTACCCGCCCTGTAAACTAGGGGTCGAAAGATCGGTCCAGGGCTTCACCAGACTTTCGGATCAGCCATTAAACCGAGGTCCCGTCTCCGTGTGACCTGAGCTGTTGATGCGACGTAAAACTCAAACACTCACTCACTCACACACCCACTCACTCATATAAGTGGAACCATCTATGTGCTGTAAACAGAAAATACATGTAAGAAACCGATCGAATCATGAAACAGACTCCAAAAACAGTTTGAATAGGAAGATATTTCTGCAATAAAATTGTAAGCTACTATTTCCATATCTAGGATGTTTTTTTTTTTTTTTTTTTAATTTGTTTCAGCTTCAGGAAAATATTTCCGCAAGGAAATTACACATTTATATCTTAAAGACCACTTTTTAACAGTCCCAAAGGGGGTTCTTAATATAGGATTTTTACTGTATTAAGGTATTTCCTAGACTTGTTCGTGTTTGGTATATTAAGGTAATTAATATATCCTTTTTTTCATATTTTAGGACGAGGTTTCCTGCGGAAGCGTAGACGTCGCGCGGGTAGACCAGGTCGTTTAGAAATCCGAGTCTACAAGCTTGAAGCTGGACTTTGGTGGCATATCTGCACTCGGTACATATATGGACGCTACGAAGATGGTCACACTGACCTGGACTTTGCTAAAATAGACCTAAAAAAAGGTGAAGTCGATATTGATGTGGGCTCAAATGAAATTGCCGAAAGGATGGCAATAGCTTTTGCCATATCGGTACTGTACGTACTATGTGTGCCACGGCCCTCTGAGAAAGATGGAAAATCTGCAAAATCTACAACAGTGCCGAACATCAAATGCGATAACTTGGCTTTGGTAAAAGCAGCTGGTTTGAAGCAAACAACTCCTTCCAATTTCCACATAAGATCTAAGTATGGTTTATTTAAATGCACAGCATGTGGAGGCCAGGAGCGTGATACGGACTGTGTAGCGGATTTTTCCAGCGACCGTGGAAATTTACAGAAAGGAGAGGATGGGGCTGAGGATGGGGCAGGAGACGGTGGTGTTTGTGGCGCTGGGGTGTTCAGTGGCGACGGTGGAAATGGGGGTGGTGGCGGGTGTGGGGGTGGGTGTGGTGGAGGGTGCGGGGGAGGGTGCGGTGCAGGCTGTGGGGGAGGATGTGGAGCAGGATGCGGAGGAGGGGGAGGGGGTGGGGATGGAGGTGGGGGTGGTGACGGTGGTGGGTGCGGGGGTGGGTGCGGTGGTGGCTGTGGGGGAGGATAGGAGCTTCGGACTTTTCGAGACTGTGTGGAAGAGAGTATGGTGATGGACATACTGCTGTACGTAGACGCTATGGTTTTTTTGTGTTTGTTTTGGAGTTTAACGGCCCAGTCAACACTATTATAGGTCATTTTTGAGCCGGTCAGTTTACCTATCCACACTTTTTCTGGGCAGGCTTATACGTAAGCGGTTAGCCAGTAAACTGCACTTTCTTTCGCAAGAAACTGACAACTGCCCTTCTGGAATCAGAGGAAGGGAGAGAATGAGCGAAGAAAAGATTTCATGATCAATCTCCACGAATGATTGTTGCCGACCACGGCAGGTATCGAGCCCGCGTCCTCCTGATCACCAGTCAGACGCGCATCCGACTGAGCTACCGAGGCCGGCAGACTCTATGGTAGTAACGAGGACAATTTTGGGCTTTTAGCTCAAAAGGCAAACTTATAGTATCGTAATGCTCCATTGTCGCTCGTCTGTTGTATGTCATCATTTTCAAAAATGAGCGAGCGCACGACAAAACCTACAATAAGACATGTGCGCCCAGCGAAGGCTCAGATCAGCTTGCGCATCCGCGCAGTCTGATCAGAGTCTTCGTTGTGCGCTCTAAGGATAGCTAAGGGCCCAATGCTCCTCCATTCAGCAAGAGAAGTCTGGTTAGACTATATGGATGCGCAGGCTTATCTGAGACTTCGGTGGGCGCACATGTCTTATTGTGGGTTTTGTCGTGAGCTGACTCAAATCTTCTTCTCTATAACAACTGGGCTGATTGAAAGCAAGTTTCAGGCGGCGCAAACATCGGATGGGCGTCACGTGACCAAGTCCATGAAATGAACACCCCTAAACCCCACGTTATTTATAGAAAACTGGGGTTTACGGGATTTACATTATTTTTCTTATTTTTGCTGCAAGACATAGGTTGTGGATACTCGTTAGAACCGCCTCGATAAGGCGGTTCTAACGAGCACTCACAACCTATGTTTGCAGTTATAATAAGAAAAATACCACGGATTTTCATCAGAAAAGTATCCATTTTGGAGATGCGAAAAAATGCACTATATCGCACGGTTGTGTTATCGTAATGGGGGAACCAAAGTATATTCGTGGGGTTCAGGTAACGTGACAAAGATGGCCGTCGTCCCTATATAAGGTTGACACTCTTCAAAAATCTTCTACTTCGGAATCAGTGGGCCGATTGTCATGGCACTCCAGCCCATCGGAAACTTTAGTCCATTGTTCAAATGATGACTCTTTAAGGAGCTTGCACTATTTAGGCCAATTCAAATTGTCACATGGGTTTTTATATGGTTAAAAGTCAAAACCATGTCATGATCAGCCTGTGATCTGAACAATGGTAGATGCAGTAATGAAACGACATGATAATTCAAGGTCTATGTCACTCCTCGACCTTGGCCAAAGGTTATTCTGATATGAAATCAAAACTTGTTTTTCTCAGAAACCATTGAACTTGTGTAACCAAATTTCATATGGACGGTTTTAGGAACAAGAAAATGAAAATGGAAAAGAATTTGGTCGCATGACCATTATGGTAAAAATTCTTCAAAAACCTTCTACTCCGTAACCAATTGTCCGATCGCCATGAAATTTAGTACTATCATTGGGAATAGGCCCATCATAGTATGTTCAAATGATTACCCATGAATGACCTTGACCTGTATCAGGCTAAGGAAATATTTTGTAATATAAGCGTTTCTATGGTAAAATGTCAAATCCACGTATTTTTGAAAACTATTGCAGCATGTGAATTGAAAACTGGCATTTAGCTGAATTGTTTGATTTGAGGTTTAACGTCATCGTCAACACTATAAAGGTCATTTTTGGAGTCGCTGCTTCCAATTTTGTGGGACTTTTACCCGACATTGAGCTGAAATGACATCTCAAGCCCTGTCGCCCAATGAAACCAATTCGACTTATGATCGAAAGGTTGTGCGTTCGAATCCGGCCACCGGTATCGAGGTGTGTCCTTGGGCAAGACACGTAATGACACTGCCCCACTCCACCCAGGTGTAAATGGGTAGCAGTGGTGTAAAAGCCACTGCCTCTCTCTCGCGCGCGCGTGAAAACACCCGGAATGAGTGTTCGAGAGCGATTCAATAAGCTTGAAGCTTTCATCGCAATCGAACTAAAATAAATTAGTATAAACTAAACCAATATGATTTATAGGCATGGACGGTCCGACTCGCACTGCTCTACCTGGGCAGGCTTAGATCCTCTAAGTGGTTTACCAGTACTCGTGTGCAGTCGGATTTCAGATTCAAACTGCATTAGAATTTAATGTAAAGGTCATTCATTGACCTTGGTCCAAGATCATTTAGATATGAATATTAAAAAATAATGTTTCGGCCACCGCCCATCGGGGCTTGAAAAAAGGGGCTGTATGATGCTTCCACGCAAAGCTGTATCCGACCGCACACAAGTACTAAAAAACTGCTTAGAGAATCTAAGCCTGCCCAGGCAAAGCGGTGCGAGTCGGACCGTCCATGCTTATAAATCCTATTGGTTTCATTATGCGACGGGGCTTGAGATGTCATTTTATTTTATCTCAATGTCGGGTAAAAGTCCGACAAAATTGGAAGCAATGTCTTCAAAATGACCTATATAGTGTTGACGGGGACGTTAAACATCAAATCAAACACATAAAAACAAATCTAAAAATTCACTTGGGCGTTTTTTTCTTCAAATTTTATAGCAAAGCTTAAAGGAACAAGGAAAGAAAATGAATTGGTAACAGCTTGATCACTTGACCACATTACGCTAACACGCCTATACAAATACATTGCCACTTTTATCACCGTAAAAGTGAAAATTTTAAGAAGAAAAATTGTGATATTTTTCTTATTTCTGCTCAAAATATAGATTGTTGGCACTCGTTAGAACCGCCTCGATGAGGCGGTTCTAACGAGTGCCCACAATCTATATTATTTCTCCTCATCGAGGCGGTTCTAACGAGTGCCAACAATCTATATTTTGAGCAGAAATAAGAAAAATAAGGTATACTCCCCCCCCTCCCCGTAAACCCCAGTTTTACTATATAAAATTGGGGTTCAAGGGAGTCAAAATTATATAGGCGTGTTTTCGTGATAAATACATGTATGGATTGGTCATTGTCAGTAACGACAGACAAAATATAATATGATCCTATTCCAGTCTATGGTAAAAATACTTCAAAAACCTGCTTCTTAGGAAACAGTTGACCGATTGCCTTGAAATTTTGTATGTAGCATTGGGAACTCGGGCCCATTATACTACAAGTTTGTTCAAATGGTTGTCTGGCTTGACCTTGATTTACGTTAATGTCAAATTTGGTCGCATATACAGTAAAACGCCTATATTAAGACCACGGCGGAGAATCCACGTGACCAAATGAAAGGGTTCACGCGTTTTTTAATGGCGGACCTGCCGATTCAGGTAACATTTTGTTCGATATTTTCATTATTACTGGTCAGAATTAAATGGGATTTGGGGCAGATACCCCGCAAAAACATCCGAAAATCGATTCTGTTTTTGAAATCGAGAACAAACGTCTAGTTTAAAAGTTATTGACGAGCAACCGTTTTTTCCTTCGACAAGGGGTTCACACCTGGCATGGATTCTTGAGAAAAATAACGAATTATTTCCAATTTCCCGTGTTTACTTGCTAGTTCTGTTGTTCCAATATATGCACCGGCATGCTAAAAGCCTAATATGTATTGGTTTTGTGATTTGGTATGTTTGTGTCGGAGAAAAACGGGGTTTTGTGAAAAAGAAAGGGTTCACACAAACTTGCTGATCTGAAAGGGTGCACAGGAAAATCTGTGGTTCGGCTTATTGTTCACCAGTGACGTCAGTCGTCACGCGCATTCACGTGCCTGATGCATTAAAAATGGCTGAAAGTCATTTCGGTGGTATATTAAGGGACTTGAAATTTTATCTACATGCAGAATCCTATTAATAGCAAGATGATATCTGTTTTAAGGCAGCGATCTCTCTCTCTCTCTCTCTCTTACACAAACACACAGAACATTTACACGCACGCAGGCATATTCAATATAGTGGAATTTAAGAATTTAAAAGCTGTAAAAAGAAACATTTCATTGGAAGTATTGTGAATTTGGTCAGATTTCTGGCAAAACATAGTTTGTGGAATCCTAAAAGAACAGCATTGTTGAGGTGGATCTAACGAGTACTTACAATTTTTATCTAAGACACGGTTTTTTTAGAACAAACATATGACAAAAAATGTATACCTCACCGAGCCCCTTTGATGGAGTACCTGGTTTCAAAAGACTTGAGTATTAAAAGGATTGAATGGCCTGTTTAAAAAGTGGGATAATTTATCTGTGTATTAACTGCATCTCGATGTAAAATTGATGTGTTTTTTTTTTAACTTATACAATTATTTTTTCATAGTTTTTTCATTTTTATCAAACTGCTTCTGATGACTCCGACACATAATACATTTGTTCATGTATATTTGTTTCAGAACTATGTCATCTGCTCGGCCACAATTTTGTCGCCACTGTGGCGAGGTGTTGACAAACCCAAGCAGCATTAGGCAGCATGAACTAAGGCATTCTGGCTAATCGCCAAACAGGTGCTGCGGCAAGCTATTCTTCTCTCAAGCTAACATGGACAGACATAAGTGCAACAATCATGGTTAGTAGAAAACATTTACTTGCAGTACCTGAGCCAAGAAATTTGCAACAAAAGCTGACCTAAAACGACACATGAAACGGGGAAAAGAGGGAATGGGACAGCACCTGTGATGTATGCAACAAAACATTCCTATCAAAGGAAAAATAACAGGATCATATGCATAGTCACACAGGAACAAAAAAGGCATATATGTCATACGTGTGGGCAAACATTTCGTTGTGCATTCAATTTGAACCGACACAAGAATTCACATAAGTGACTCAGCTTTCTGAACAATAACATGGGGAATTGACAGCAGGATGCTACTGGTAAACCAGGCCAGAAGTTTTATTTGACAGTTATATAAAGCTTGAGATAGCAGGGAGAGTGCCTCCGCAAATCACGTAATAATTATGTACCAGACATGAGACCAGCCTTTGTATGTGTGATTCAACATTTAAGGTTATTTCAGGAACACCAGAAGAAAAGAAAGTATTTTATGCTTCGACTTTTGCGTTTTGATTTTTCAGTATTGTGTTTTGACTAAAGTGTGTTCCGGCCTCGGTAGCTCAGTTGGATGCGCGTCTGCCTGATCAGGAGGACGCGGGTTCCATACCTGCCGGGTTCAGCAACATTCTTTTGTGGAGATTGATCATGAAATCTTTTCTACGGTCATTCTCACGATTCCGCTGATTCAAGAAGGGCAGCTGTCAGTTTCTGGCGAAAGAATATGCACTCTACCGGTTAACCGCTTAAGAATAAGCCTGCCATGCAAAAGTGTGGATAGGTAAACTGGCCGGCTCAAAATTGACCTAAAATAGTGTTGACTGGGTCGTTAAACCCCAAAACAAACAAAAACTAAAGTGTTTTGTATTTTGCCTTGTTTGTGTTTGCAATTATGTTTCCACCAAAAACCGATTGCCCACATTTAATGGGAGCATATTTTTAAAAAACAAAGAATAAAAGTGAAACTCACAAAAGTCAAAACAAAATACACAAAAAACAAAAACAAAAATTAAAACCAAATCGTTTTCATTTTCCTTTAGGTTTAAAACTTTGTATTCAGTGACAGTTTGCATTTGCTATTAGGGTTATGTTTTGTGCTACATACATGTCCAATGACAACCTATTGCAACCTGGCAAACAAACCTTAATTTAATTGAGGCGATTCTTTATATCTGAGAAGAATATTAAAAAAAGAACAAATAGCATAAAAGTCAAAACACTTAGCATAAAAGTCAAAACACAAAGCAAAATCAACACATAAAAGACAAAACACATTGTCACATATAGGCTTCCGTAATCAATGATATCAATGTCATTCTGACTAGAAACTTCAAGTCAACTGCACGATACAAATAGCCGTTGAACCATTATATTGCTAAAAAACAAGAAGAAATGAGTGTAAGCTCAGCCTTTCCATCACCCAGTCTGATTAGAGTCTTTGTTAGGCGTACAGTGTGTAGTAACCAATTAAGTCCTTACGTTGATTACAAAGATTCTAATCAAACTTGATGGATACCAAGGCTGGTCTCAGTCTGATGCATAATTATGACGTGATGTTGCAAAGGCACTATCCCTGCAATTAGTGTCAAAATAAAACTTCTGGTCTGGTTTACCAGTAGCATCCTGCAATAAATTCCCCATGTTATTGTTCAGAAAGCTGAGTCACTTATGTTAATTCTTGTGTCGGTTCAAATTGAAAGCATAACGAAATGTTTGTCCACAAGTATGACATATATGCCTTTTTGTTCCTGTGTGACTGTCCATATGATCCCATAATTTGTCCTTTGATAGAAATATTTTGTTGCACACATCACAGGTGCAGTCCCATTCCCTCTTCTCCCGTTTCATGTGTAGTTTTGGGGCAGTGTTTGTTGCACATTTCTTGGCCCAAGTACTGCAAGTAAATGTTTTCTCCTGACCATGATTGTTGCACATATGTCTATCCATGTTAGCTTGAGAGAAGAACAGCTTGCCGCAGCACCTGTTTGGCGATCGGCCAGAGTGTCTTAGTTCATGCTGCCTAACACTGCTTGGGTTTGTCAACACCTCGCCACAGTGGCGACAAATTTGTGGCCGAGCAGACGACACAGTTCTGAAACAAATATACATGAAAAATGTATTATGTGTTGGAGTCATCACACGCAGTTTGAAAAAAAAATGAAAAAATAATTATATAAGTTTAAAAAAAAAACATCGATATACAGTTTATACACAGATAAATTATCCCACTTTTTAAACAGGCCATTTCAATCGTTTCAATACTAATTAGGAGTGGAGGCAATGATCAGGTATCGATACAATCAACCCACAGCTCCCATCAGAGACATTAAAGTCTTTTTGAAAACAGCACCCCAAAGGGGCTGGGAGGGGTATATATTTTTGTCATATGTTTGTTCTAAAAACGCCGTGTCTTAAATACAAATTGTAAGTACTCGTTAGATCCGTCTCAACAATGCGGTTCTTTTAGTATGCCACCAACTATTTTTGACAGACATCTGACCAAATTCACAATACTTCTTATGAAATGTTTCTTTTTTACAGCTATTAAATTCTTAATTCCATTATATTGAATAGCCCTGCGTGTAAAAGTTGTGTGTGTGTGTGTGTGTGTGTGTGTGTGTGTGTGTGTTAGAGAAAGCCACCGAAATGACTTTCAGCCATTTTTAATGCATCAGGCACGTGAATGGGCGTGACAACTGACGTCACTGTTGAACAATTAGCTGAACCATAGGTTTTCGTGTGCACCCTTTCAGATCAGCAAGCCTTGTGTGAACCCTTTCTTTTTTACAAAACCCCGTTTTTCGCCGACACAAACATACCAAATCGCAAAACAAGTACATAGTAGGTTTTTAGCATCCCGGTGCGTATATTGGAACAACAGAACTAACAAGTAAACAGGGGAAATCGGAAATAACTCGTCATTCTTCTCAAGAATTCATGCCAGGTGTGAACCCCTT
This sequence comes from Lucinisca nassula, assembly GCA_963580285.1. Lineage (NCBI taxonomy): Eukaryota > Metazoa > Mollusca > Bivalvia > Lucinida > Lucinidae > Lucinisca > Lucinisca nassula. The sequence continues at coordinate 101,109,298 of OY757018.1, forward strand.
GTCGAAGGAAAAAACGGTTGCTCGTCAATAACTTTTTAATTAGATGCTTGTTCACAATTTCAACAATGGAATCGATTTTCTGATGTTTTTGCGGGGTATCTGCTCCAACTCTCATTAAATTCTGATCAGTAATAATGAAAATATCGAACAAAATGTTACCTGAATCGGCAGGTCCGAAATAAAAAAAAACGCGTGAACCCTTTCTTTTGGTCACGTGGATTCTCCGCCGTGTAAGACCATCTTTGGGACTGTTAATAAATGGTCTTCAAGACCACTTTTGAACAACCCCAAAGGTGGTCCCTTACCAGAGGACACTTTGGGCAGTAAACACAAAGAAAGATTAAGTGCATCCTTCAAAATAAGCTTTTTAAAGCAAAATTTGTCTTAAATTTATTAGCGAATTGTACTGTACTTTTATATGGGAAAGAACGGACGTTGTTTAATTTTTCGGACACAATTATTGCCTGTGCACATTAAGTTTGTAATGCAATCAACTAAGTGAGTACAGATTATGAAAACACGCCTATACAAATACATTGGAAGTTTTACCGCCAAAAGCCAAAAAAAAACACTAAAATTTTAAGATGAAAATTGTGATATTTTTCTTATTTCTGCTCAAAATATAGCTTGTGGTACACGTTTAGAGCAGAAATAAGAAAAAATAAGGTCTACCCCTGTAAACTCCAGATTTACTATTTAAAAGTGGGGTTGAAGGGGGGTCAAAATTATATAGGTGTGTTTTCGAGATGTGAAGCTACATGAGTATCAGAAGTTTGGACCAAGGACACTAAGATATCAAAATAGAAGTGGAGGCAATGATCAGGAATCGATACAATCAACCCACAGCTCCCATCAGAGACACCAATGGGAAAGACACACAAACATGAAACAACAGACCCTAATGGAAACAGCAACAGCGGAAAACCAAAAGGACAGTTACTTTCACACAAAGAGGCCAATAGGCTATCCAAAATAAAATAACATAATCAACACATACACCCAAAGACAAACCATAACAAAAATAAACCCCGAACAGAAGAACCACCTTGGAACGGTCAGCGGAAACGAATTCCACTTGGGGGGGGGGGGGGGGGCTTCAATCGATTTTACGTGGCCACAATCCTCGCCCTTATTTCCGTCGCGATTTAGACAAAATTAAAACGTCATTTTTTTCAATATCGATGGAAGATTTGAAACCAAATTTAAAGAAAGCATTTCTGGGATGGAAGAAATGAAGGGTTTGTTTAATTGGTCAAGATAACATGATCAAGATTGCTGCCGTGGCCATATATGGAAAAAAATCTCCAAAACTCGTCGTTTTGGAACCAGTGGAAACATTGCCTTGAAACTTGAAATTTAACATTAATGACTCCGGCCAATCATAATTTGTTCAAATGTTGAGTCTGAGTTGGCCTTGACCCATTTTACGCCAAGACCAAAGGATCTGTTGCAATCTATAATGGCAGCTGGCCTAATGAAGTGGCGCTTTTCCAAAGTGATCGAACAGATGCAAAACCACGCTTTATCAGTACCTAAATGCATCTACTTTAACACCTGCTAATTTTTTCTCATTCTTATATGCTGTCTGAAAACATATACTGGCTTCGACATTTAACAATGTGTCTATGGGACTAATAACCAGCCCGGATATTTCATCAAGTCCTACCCTCTTAACCCTTCTCTTGCTGAATATTCAAATTAGCTACACCCGTTTCTGACTTTGAGCCAATCAGATTACTTGATGTAATTTATTCCTAAAAATTCATGAATTGAATGTCAAACAGTGTAGATCCTGATCAGATGGCTTCTTTAGAAGCCATCTGATCTGGATCTACACTGTTTCCAGGGATAGGGGTTGTCGTGAACAGCATGATAAGAGTTAACCAAATTCTTTCTTGTACAAAATTGATTGGCATATATGTAATCTTCATAAAATCGCAATTTTATTGTGGTAAAGAGGGTAGGGTTAAAAAAAAACGGCTTCCTTGTGAGATTTTCACCTATTCACTTCAGAAGCAAGTAAGAGATAATGAATCATATAAGTACAGTTGAACGATTGTTTTACATATATGGTCAAATATAGTTGTAACAAACCTTTTTCGGCACATTTCACAATGGCAATGTGTGTTTTCTGGAGTTTCTGTATCTTAGTAATGGTCTAAGTGTATTTTTCCTGGGATATTCTTAAAAGTTTGGAAAACAAAGAATAAATCCGTTTGCTAATTCTGTTCAGACATTTCATCAGTAACTGGACATTACTAGTAGGATGGGTCGGGCCATGATGATTAGTGACTTACAGTTTCCTTGCGTGTTATTGCTTAATTACCTATAAAAATAATAGTACAAGAGACTGTTGGTCCTGCAGCTGCCTTTTATTTCTCACCTTTTCTCGTATCCTTCCTTTATAATGCCCCGTCTTTTGACAGTTGGAGGAACAGTAAGAGATGGACGGTTAATGCTGGACTTCGCCATTAACACACTGGCTGTTTGGAAATCATCTAGCCCTGTTTCTAAGCCCTGACTATCCGTTTAGAGGGACTAACACTGCGCAGGAACAGTGCATGTAGGTAACTGACTGGCCCGACATAAGTACAGTCCAATACTGGACTTAAACAACAACCATTTATCTTTACAGATTAGAACAGAATACTCATCCCTAAGGAGCACCATTATAAAAAATAGAAGTGAATGCATTGATCAGGCATCGATACAATTAACCTACACCTTTCATCAGAGACATCAAAGGTAAAGAAACACACACATGCATTAATTTGATCCTAATGGAAACATCAATAGAGGAAAGTCAAATGGACAGTTACTTTCCATTGACTATCCAAAATAAAAGACCAAAGCGACACATACATTCAAACATGAACAATAACAAAACAAAAGGGACAGAAGAACCGCCTTGGAACTGTCAATGAAAACAATCCCACTGGGGGACTTAAATCGATTTTACGCGGCCGCAATCCTCGCCCATTCTTCTGCAACGATTTAGACAATTAAAGACAAATTTATGCTACTAATTCGCCATTTTTGTATGATCATCAAAAAATAAAGTTATGCAAGAGCCAACATTTTACTGTTTTTCGGTAAGGAAATGGTTAAAATTTGTGGAACAGATATTGTTTTGGGTTCATTTCATTTTTAAACATGTTCAGCTTGGCTATACACTTCACGAAAACAGCAACATTGCGACTTTTGAAAATTTTAATTGGTCGGCATTTACTCAAGAACAGATCAACCTAAATGGTTACAGACTTACTTAAACGATCTGCTGCAATGTATATTTTGGCAGCTACTATTTACAAGTAAAATCCAAGTCATCTGTCAGTGGTTCACCATCTTTTTATAGAATTTATAATTTTTATGTATTTTACCATGTATTTTATATGGGTGTGGCGGAACTGTTTGTTTAATTAAACAGAAATAAGCACGATGACTCCTAGGTTTCTTTTAATTTTCTATTCTCCGAAAACATCCCCTAGAGAACATTGTTTATGAAAATTTCAATGTAGAATTTTTCTGTATGGTCCAAAATATTGCAGACAATGATTTAGTTTTAAAGATATTTAGGTTGGTGACAAAATTGGTTTTGCAAAAAAAAAAATCTGAGCTTGAAAAATATGCTGTCATTTTTGACATGCTATTTACTAACATGATTGTTTTCTGATATTTCTGGGAAAACAGTTTGGGGTGATTTCCTTCTTGTTCAGATTACTTAAGATTCAGCACGTAGACATATGGTTTTTATTTCAAATGTGGTGAGCCAGTATATGATGCTGGACATATAAAGACTCTTAAACAGTTTTCTACGCAGGAAGTATTTCGTAGAATATGCTTTTAATGTGTTCAGTCCTAATAAAGGCTTCCTAACACATCAGTGCAACATCTCCGAGAACATACAAATCAAACAACTACAGTGATGAAACAACAGTTAGGACTCAACAGCATGAAATAACTGAAATTCTGGAGCAAAAGGAAAACCCACAGTTAGACTCCGAGGGAGAGCATCGGGTACCAACCAGCCATACTCGTCTTGTTCGTCTTGTTAGCTCACCTGTCACGTAGTGACGAGGTTAGCATTTGGGTTCACTTTTTGTCCGTCGTCCGTCGTGCTTGCGTGCGTAAACAATTTCTTCAAACGACATCTCCTCCTAAACCACTGATCGGATTTTGACCAAACTTCACAGGAATGATCCTTAGGTAGTCCCCTCTCAAAGCTATTCAAATGGTACCGGTCCATTGCACATCTAGGTCACAGGAGCTAAAAATGGATATTTTCACTAACAACTTTAAAAAAATCTTCTTCTCTGAAACCACAAGGCCCAGGTCTTTGATATTTAGTGTGAAGCTTCATCTAGTGGACCTTAATCAAGATTGTTAAAATTATAGCTCTAGGACTAAAAATGCCCCCGCCCCGGGGCCCTTTGGCTTTACATAGGCTTATATAGTGAACACCTTTAACAATCTTCTTGTCTGAAACCAGAAGGCCCAGGTCTTTGATATATGGAATGAAGCTTCATCTAGTAGCCCTCTACCAAGATTGTTCAAAGTATAGCCCTGGGGCCAAAAGTGTCCCCGCACCAGGGCCTACTGGTTTACATAGGCTTATATAGAGAAATCTTTAAAAATCTTCTTGTCTGAAACCAGAAGGCCCCGGTCTCTGATATTTTGTATGAAGCTTCATCTAGTGGACCTCTACCAAGATTGTTCAGATTATAGCCCTGGGGCCAAAAATACCCCCGCACCAGGCCCCGTCCTGGTTTTACTTAGGCAAATATAGGGAAAAAACTTTAAAAAAAACTTGTTGCCTGAAACCAGAAGGCCCAGGTCTTTTATATTTGGTATGAAGCTTCATCTAGTAGACCTCTACCATGATTGTTCCAATTATAGTCCTGGCGCCAAAAGTTGCCCCACCCCGGGGCCCACTGGCTCTCCATAGACTGACATAGAGAAAACATTTGAAAATCTTCTTGTCTGAAACCAATAGGTCCAGGTGTTATATATTTGGTATGAAGCTTCATCTAGTGGACCTCTACCACGATTGTTCAAATCATAGTCCGGGGACCAAAATTCTCCACACCATGGGGCCCACTGGTCTTACATAAACTTATATAGGGAAAACTTTTAGAAATCTTCCTGTCTGAAATCAGAAGGCCCAGGGCTTTGATATTTGATATTTAGCTTCATTTAGTGGACCTCTACCAAAATTGTTCAAATTATGGCCCTGGGACCAAGATTTGCCCTGCCCTGGGATCCATATGGAAATTTCTTAGCTCCGGTGAGCGATATATAACCATCAGGGTTTGAGATGAGCGATATAGGACCATCATGGTCCTATTGTATATATATTTCAATTCATTTCGAGGAATTTGTATGCATTATTGGCCTTAAACTTACAGTATTTCTTCATAAAATGTGTTTTATCCAGGTTACCACCCCAGTATGAATCAACCGGAAGTCACATGACTGTATATGATGTGGTAAATTTAAAACGTATCTTATGTCAAGTGAACAAGGAAATATGAAGCTGTCTTCCATATCAAGTTCATCAAGATCTGTTGTGGGCCAAAAACACTTGAATTGCAACTCGTCCTTTGTCATATATTATTTTGTATGGGAAAACGTGGAACCTGTTAATTTTTCGAAAACTGTTAATTCCTGAGAACTTGATTTTCATTATGCAATCAGCTAATCGAGTAAGTACCAAAGGTCAATGTCACTCACTGACCTCGATTCAGAGTTACACAGCTATCAAAACTTTTTTTTTTTTTTTTTTGGAAAAAAATAGCTCGGCAAATTTAAGCCTAATTTCATATGAAGCCTGATGGCTGCCGTGGTAAAATATATTCCAAAACAAACAAAAAACTTCTTCTCAGAAATCAAATGGCTCCATATACTCTTAGCATTCAGCTGGGCGTTTACTGTTTATAAATACCGAAAATAGTTCACCTCGTGTGTTTAAAACATCAGAGTTTTCACTCGTGCTTTGCGCTCGTGGAAACTCCGATGTTTTCAACACACTCGATGAAATATTTTTGAAGTCAATATCTTCTATATCCTTATGTCACCCCATTATGGTGTCATGATTAACACACAAGGGCCAGTTGTTCAAAACTAACGATGTTGTTAGTAAAAGCATCATTAAAATTTGATCATTTGAGCCCCGCCAAGCGAATTTGTGTCTTCGAGCATTCCGTCATGACAAATTTTAACTGCGCATGCCCAGCCATTCAGAGGGGCCAGGGATATGGCTTTCTGTCTGAAGGTTCCTCTTGATTCACTGCTTGTATGAGCGAGCAGCGAAGGTTCTGGCGAGACTGCGCGGATGCGCAGGCTCGCCTGAACCTTCGCTGCTCGCATAGGCGATAAGTACCAAAATCGCTTGACGGGGCCCGTTTAATATATACAGGATCTTACACGAGTGGTCATTTCATAAAATTTATGAAACGAGCCTTCGTCGAGTTTCATAAATTTCATATGAAATGACCACGAGTGTAAGATTCTGTTTATCATATGAACACTTTAAATTGGATTTCATCGCCTTTAAATTAGACATTTTTTCCACAAAAAATACATGGTTGACATGGACGTCGTCATGACGTTACGTAATCCCGCCAAAGTGTTATTACACGTGTGGTCATACGATTTTTATTACACGACGTTATCCACTGCTTATCAACGACGTCATATAATAAATTCTAATATCTTTGCTAAAAAAATGTGAGCAGCTTTTGCAAGTGCAAAAGCTGCTCACATTTGTTTTCAGCAAAAATACCAGAGTATTAGATAATGTTGCTGCTAGAACAGTTAACAATTGATCACTAACGAGCTCGTTAAGCTAACCATGCTTTAAACAACTGGGCCCGGTTGTTGGATTTACTTCTATCTCGAATCAAAGGTACAGGAGCCATTGAGGTTCGACTGTGCATCCAAACATAAGTACCAGACACAAAGGCTGACCTCGTATGTCTTGGCTTGTTGGAATGCACTGAAGCTACGTTTTCTTATTCCACGGCTCCACATTTCATGGTCAGTCCATGGCGATGTTTGAAATAGTTGGTGGGAAGAGAAGAAGAATTATTTATGACAGCAACCCCGTGTGACGTCACAGTGCATGCTTTCATGGCAACATGTATAAAATGACTTTTTTGTCAGATGAAAATTTGTGATATGTTTCTTATGACTGCTGCAAATACAGGTTGTTTTGCTCGTTAGAACCGCCTTAATGATACGGTTCTAACGAGTACCCAGAGTCTGTGTTTTAACCCTTATCCTGCTGAATATTTAGTTTAGCCACACCCGTTTCTGTCTTTGAACCAATCAGATTACTTGATGTAATTTATTCCTACAAATTCACAAACTGAATGTTGCACAGTGTAGATCCTGATCATATGGCTTCTTCAGAAGTCATCTGATCTGGATCTACACTGTTTGCCAAGATAGTGCTTGTCGTGAACAACAGGATAAGAGTTAAGGTACAATAAGGAAACTTGTGGCTGTCATTGTAAGTCCCACTTCTTTATAGTAAGCGGGGGTTCTCAGGATGTTCCTTATGCTAACTTATGTCTATGATGAACGGGCCTCTGTGGCCTTGCGGATAAGAGCGCTGACTCTTAATAATTAGGTCGCTCACCGCTGTGGTTCGAGCCTGGCTGGCGTCACGTTCTGCAATGGAAGGTCGGGTGGGTTTTGTAAGGGATATCCGGTTTTCACCCACCTTTCATTAACGATCTGCTAGATATTGGTGAAAAAATCTTGAATGGTCCGTAAAACTAAAACAAAAAAAATGTCCATGATGAAATCTTCGGGCTGAGGGCGAAGTCATTAGTACAGTGGCGTATCGTTAAACTTTGATACGGAAAGTATTCCAAAGTTTTTGCTGTAAGACTGTGAGAAGCTTTTGCAAATGCAAAAAGTACTCACATCTTTCCAGCAAAATACAACTAGATTATTAGATATTACAAGAATCTGATATGGGGTTCTGTTGTAGATGAGCGTTTCCAACCCGAGGGAACCGTGCTGAGCGGAACCGAGGCTACGCCGAGGTTCCGCTCAGCACGGTCATCCCGAGCGTTGGAAACGCCCATCTACAACAGAACACCATTTTGGATTCTTTTTCTTGCACAACACCTCCGGTTAGTTTTGACAGCTCGCACATGTATATTGTTTACAAAATAAAAGTAGTGCGGAAGTAGTACCGGCAGTTGAATAGAATTGAAGCGCATTTATGTTAGTTGCCTGGGTCGGAACACCAGGGTCAGAACATAAATTTCTATCCAAGGGTAAAATCACGGATTTCCTTGTCTGGTTTGCAAGAATATACTTTCTTTAACCCACTGCAGGCGGGAAACCCCTTAATGGGTACCTTGGCAAACATAACGCGGCGTCTTATCAGGGCCTGCACTATTTGCTAACAGTATTTACCGTCAACAATAGAACAAAAAATAGGCCTACCACCCCATATATGACAAATGGACTTGTCCGGCATATAAATGGAAGAGTTCGTTAACAGTGAATACTCAATACGACGATGCTTTTATAAGGGGGAAAGGGAACGCCTTCAGGGGAGGCAACTCCTGCATATGTATTTTTGTCTCCAATGTCAACGGGGGTCATCTCTTAAAGGAAAGCATTTGCTCCTGAGGAGCAAATGCTTACCTTTAAGAGTTACCCCAATGGTTTATAGAAAAGTAAACAGGAAGTCCCAAAAGTTGCCTCCCTTTGAAAAATGGCGGGAAATTCATCTCAGTTGGACCAAGATCCAATCCAGACTATACTTGCTGATCTTTACCTTACAAACATGTAACAGTGACCTTTTCGTTACGATAACACGCCTATACAAATACATTGTAAACTTTACCGCCGAAAAAAAAGACAGTTTCAAGATGAAAAATTGTGATATTTTTCTTATTTCTGCTCTAAAATATTGATTGTGGGTACTCGTTAGAACCGCCTCACTTACTTATTTCTGCTCCAAAATATACACGTAGATTGTGGGTACTCGTTAGAACCGCCTCAGTGAGGCGGTTTTTACGAGTGCCTACAATCTATATTTTACAGCAGAACTGAGACGGCTCTAACGGATAAAGGGATCAAAGGTACCAACGGCTCACACTTGGTCAAATCCCAAAGGTAGGCTTTTAAGTTCGGTCATCGGGGCGATTGGCGGTCGGTCTTCCCTTTTACATAGGTTCATTTAAACCCGAATTCACACACACCCACACACAATAGGTTCATTTCATGGTCTTGTATCTCCATCCGGCCGGAAACTGAAGTTATCCTGCGAAACTCACTAGCAGGGTGCGGTACGCAGAGGTCCTCCTTACCATACAGACGGGTCAGGACATAGAGCTAGGTCTTGCTCTACTACCAGGTTCCGCTGCTCAAACACCAATACCACTGCCTTATGAAAAAGTAATCCCCGTCTGGCCGCATATAGGAGATTATTCCGGGATGCTCACCCCATGAAAGAAATAGTGATCAAAAGTACTCAAAATTCACACTGGGTAGGCTGATGGGCTCGGCCACAGAGGAGTCGGACTTCACTCTTCACAAACGTTCACCGTACTCTCTGGTATCCCCATCGGGCCTAATAGCAGAGGTTATCCCGCGATACCTACCAGAAAGGTCCTATCCCAGAGAACCCGTCTACAAACAAACTCTGTCACACCCCATGGCTAGGCCGGGCTGTAACAACAGGTTTCGCTGCTCGAACACGCATACAACTGTATTCCTGTCTGGCCGCATGGCAGAGGTTATCTCGGGATGCTCACCCCACGGATGATTAAGGGAATTTAATGTTGGCACAACTCACACTGGGTCACTTCCTGGTTCGGCTTTCTGGTCTCAGCAACATGGGTGGGTGTGACTTCAGTTTTAACATAGGTTCACCACATGGTCTTGAAATCCTGTCTGGCTGGATAACAGAGGTTATAGGAACCGATACCTAGAGAACCCCTCTGCTAAATAGACCCTGTCACACTCCAGGGCTAGGCCTGGTACTACCGCCTGGTTCCGCTGACCGAACACCCATACTGCTGCCTAATGGAACAGTTATCCCCGTCTGGATGCATTACGGAGGTTATACTTTTCACATACGTTCACTGCTTGGTCTTGTGTCATCTAGCCCGATAACAGTTATCCCGCGATACCCAGTATCACAGTCTGGTACTCAGAGGACCCTTTTACCACACTGTCTGGGTTACACCCCTCTGCTAGGCCTGACTCTAATGCTCGAAAACTCATACCACTGCATTATGGAAAGGTTATCCGCCTGGCCGCGTAACGGAGGTTATCCCCTGATGCTCACTCCGTAACCGATAAAGGGATAAGAGGTACTCACAACTCACACTCGGTCTTACCTCAGGGCTATGCTTCTAAGATCGGCCATAGGGAGAGTCGGACTTCAATTTTCACATACGTTCACCTCATGCATCTATAAATTCCTCGATACCAATTAGCAGTGTTACCCTCTACCACGTAGATCATGTCACATCCAAAGGCCACGCCTAGCTATGTCTCCTGGTTCCTCTGATCCAACACTCATACCACTGCCTTATGGAAAAGTTAACCCCGTCAAGCCACATAACGGAGGTTATCCCGGGATGCTCATCCCGCCCAGGATTAAGGGATCAAACGTACTAACAACTCACACGTTTTCACATCTTTTGGACCTATCCATATGGGGTGGGGGTCGGACTTTACTTTTCAAAAAAGTTCAATCCATGATCTTGTACCCCGTAAGGTCGGATAGCAAGGTGTTTCATCCAGCAATACCAAATAGCAGGGTCTGGTGTCAAGAGACCCCTATACTACACAGACCGGGTCATACCCAAGGGCTAGGATTGCACCATTCGACCGCCAAATGGAAAAGTTATCCCCGTCTGGCCGCATAACGGAGATTATCCCGGGATGCACTCCCCGCGGAGGAAACAAAAGGTTTCAATGTTCGGCCAAAGGACAGTTTGTTTTCGTTGTTTATCGTAATCTCTTCAATATATTCATCTTAATAACCAGGAAACCCATGACAAGAGTATGGTACAAACATGACTTCCTTGTCAGTACTATGTCATAATGTCCCGATAGCAAAATGATTTTTGGTGCGATTGTTTAACAATCACAATCGCACCAGAGGGAACACTAAAGCTGACATCTGATCGCTAATGCAAACGGCCGAAGAACCACCAAAATTCTCCGTGAGAAAATATTGTTCCATATTCAAAATTCGAAAAGTTTCACAATAGGCTATCAGTTAAACTAAATATTATAATGTGTATGTTCTATCAATCAGCATCATGAACGCACATATCCTACTGTTTATTTTTCAATAATTGTTGTTTTTTTGTTTTTGTTGTTGTTGTTCAAAAGAATTCTTATCAATGTAAAGCATTGATGACGTATCCGCGGAAGAATACAAGGCACGCCAATGGTAAAACCTGGGACAACCGCGGTAACGAGACGTTTCGAGATATAGGAGTTTCACCCCAAACCGGTCTCAAAACGGGAACGGAAGCTGATTACCTGATCCGGAAAAACCCTTCCAACAACCAAGAATCCTTTGGTTTAAACACATTTTATTTAATAAGACTCCTTCATAGATCAGTACAATTAACCAATATTATGCTGCCTCAGTACAATTAACCCATTTTGTACAGGCCTTTCCATACCCCACCACTTCCCAAAAGGCCATATATCCCAGAAACTGTTCAGAGCCCCACCCCTAAACCGATTATATTCATCTTCCTTTTGATAAGACGCATTCAAATAACACTAGCTTGGGAGTCATCTCGGGTGCCCGGGCCATGCTCCACTGCTTTACTTCATTAACAGCCAAATATCTCAGAAATCGTTCACATCCCCACCCATAAACTATAATATTCCTGTTACTTATGGTAAGACTCGTTCAATCACACCCACCTGGGGGTCCCTTTGTGCTGGGGCAATGTGCCCCGTCCCTCCACTCTAAAAGGCCATATATTTCAGAAACCATTCAAATCCCCACCCCATTATGTTTTTTGTTCCTTATCAATAGCACACCAACTTGGGGGTCAGCAGGGCCCACTTCATAGAAGGCCTCATATATCAGAAACCTTTCAGATTCCCACCCATAAACCATATATTTTCTTGGTCCTTATAAGACACATTTTATGGTCAGCAATCTTGGGCTTTCCTTGGATCAATAGGGCATGCCCCAACCCCTCCCCCGCTTAAGAGGCCTTATATCTCCGGCATACAGATCCCCACTGCTACACCATATATCCTTGTTCCTTATGATAAGACGCATTTAGTGATGCCAACACCCAGTAAGCATTCTACATAAATCTACAGCGGGCCGTTAGCGGCCCGTCAGGGTAGCTGACGGGCCGCTAACGGCCCGCTGTAGATTTATGTAGAATGCTAGCAGGGCAAGGGCTCCATTGGGTCCATGCCCTACACCCTCTATTTCATTAAATGCCTAATGTTTCAGATACTGAGTCGAGATGGGTGCTCATTTGGATATGGGGGTTCATTTGGGAGACTTTATAGTTGGAAGATTAAAATGATATCATGTTAAAATACATGGCTGCCATTGGGCATACGCACCTGAGCTCTGGTGAGCATAGTGGCCCATGGGCCTCTTGTTTCATATCCAACGTTCAAAACTCATATTCAAGCAGCATGTTAATTGTATATTTTCAACGTGCATAGTGGCCCATGAGCCTCTTGTTTTATATCCAACGTTCAAACACCATATTCAAGCAGCACGTTAATTGTATATTTTCAACATGAATACGCCTTCTGGCCGAAATAGTTTCAAACAGCTATGCTCATAGGAATTTATGCAAGAGTATATTCTTTATAAGTCTGATTTAAACTACCGACCAGACGCAAAATGCAAAGATCACAGACAATCGAACAATCAGCACCCTCAGTGCTTTGATTTTCTACTGTTGCTACTGTTGCTGACAGCAACAACAGTAATCTAATGCTGCCAGCAGCAATAGCAGTTATACTGCTGTTGCTACTAGTACTGCAATAATAAGCTGTTATCAAGTGCAAAAGAGTGCACATTGCGATAAAATGATTGCCTATTTTGAGGACACTTACCTGTCTCAGTAGGTATTGTTTTCTGATTAGATTAAACATATTTTATTGCATTTTATAACAATGGGATTGGACACAAGTTATACAACATTAGATAGTCCTCTCCCCAATAGTTTACAAACTATTTCAAATGGTACAGTGGTAAGTATGAAACATTTTATAATAAATGTGAACGTAACATTTTGTTTGCTTGTAGGCCATGAACGAAGGCGAATTATGACAATTCTGGCTTTCAAAGGTTTGATTTCCATCACATGGAATAAAAAGATAACTACATGAAGCATCGCTTAGTCAAATCTATGGGTGTCTCGGATGTACGCTAATACCTCAGTTATTATATTTTTGTTAGTCTGAACATCAAACATTGTATTTCCGTACAGTATTGTGTCTAAGGTTAGAGCAGGAATGAAGCTCAAAAATCGTTCAAGGTTTTGTCGTTGTGGTTCGTAAAGTCTACATTCGAAGAAAAAGTGTTGAGCATTTTCAATTATTGCACCACATCTGCATGCGGGAGATGGTGCTATGTTTTCTAATGATGAAGTATTTTCTCACATAGTAGTTTTCCTTATTAAGCGCCTGATAGAAGATTTCTTAGACAGTCTTTATTTTTTCCAACTTAGTGGTATTTCCAATTTAGTAGCCTCTCATACGGCATGTTGCGTCTCTGAGTGGGATGTAAGAGGTGTTTATCGCGTCATAACATATATTTTCCCGTGTGAAGATACCATTATCTACCAACCTGCTGACTTCGCCTCTTTTCTTTTTAGTTCATGTGCATCACGTCTCAAGGATTTAAATATGATGCTAAAAATGGAATAAATTCGAATCAGTTCAACTTACCAAACTATGAGACTTCCCTTTGGTGTCTGATGGGTGGAGTAAGTTAATTGTATCGATTCCTGATCTTTGTTTTACTTCTACTTTTCACAACAGATTCATATATCAAAAGCAGCGAAAACACGATGTTTTAGATTCGTTTCTACCATTGAGTTTTCGTTTCATTATACCATTTGAAAAAACACATGTCAAGTCTTCAGTGGACTAAAAAGAACAAATTATCGTAGACAGTCAACTAGCTTGATCAAATATAACTCATCTCTTGACTGCAAGTCATTTCATCCCATTGCTGAAGAAGAGTTTCGTTTAAACAACGCGTCGTCGAAAGTAACGTTCCGTTAAGTGTGCTGACACAAGACAGATGTTGTTAAATTTTTTAAGCCAGCGCATGACTAAATCTTCAGCGACCAGCATTCGCACAGTCTGATCAGAGTCTGAGGTGGTTCTAACGAGTACCCACAATCTGTATTTTACAGCAGAAATATGAAAAATAAGGTTTTATGTACAGATACGCTTGCGATTTTCTTGTCAGCGCACACTCACTTGTCTCGCGTTTGTAACGCGTGAGATACGCACGCGCAGTTCACGCGTTTCAACTGCGAATTACATTTTAGCCAATTAATTGTCTTTATGAAAAAAACGCAATACTGCACATAAATCGCGATTTCCGATCAGCCAATCAGGCCCGCGTGTCGATAACGCAGATACAACCTTCTCTGCGTGTCCAAAGCAACCAATCAATACCGCGTAACTATTTCGCTCTTATCTTTTCTTCCAATTTGGGTTGTTTAAGTTTTTTTTTATTATTATTATTATCCGATTACATCCAAAACCAGAAAAGAATAAATTGAAACAGAGAAAATAAAGGTAAATGGACAAGACATTTATTCAGTTGCAGTAAAACTTTGCAATTTGCCTCGGGGTAAATGGTAAAATAGGTTTCTGGTCAACTCGTACCTAAGTCAACTCGTACCTTAGTCAACTCGTACCCGAATTTGGTCACATCGTACTTTAGTCAACTCGTACCTAAGTCAACTCGTACCTTAGTAAAAATAAAATTTGTTTTGGGGTAGGTTTGGCTTAAGTACACATATATACAGGTCAACTTTATGGTCTATGCAGACTGCTGATCCTTTTCCCGACGATTAAGACGATATATAGTGTGTGCATGACGCCATTACGCACGTGCGCCAAAATGGCGCCTTTCATGTGTATGACCCCCATATCCCTTTAGCCAGACATAATTTATGGGTGCTCGTTAGAACTATCCCTGTGGGGCAGCTCTAACGAGTGCCAACAATCTATGCTCCAGAGGGATGTGATTGGTACATAACACCATGCTCAACATAAGACGAACTTCATATGTAAATGAAAATAACGAGAAAAATATAATTGTAGAACTTACATTTCATGCTCAGTTGCAAATAAAATGTAGTTATACAATTATAATTTGTTCTCATATATGCTCAAAACATAAATGTTGGCTAACATAAATGTTGCATATTCCTTATTACTGTTACTTTACGATAACACACCCGTGCAATATGGTGCGTTTTTCACATCTCCAAAATGGCAATTTTTCTTACGAAAATCCGTGTTTTTTTTTTTTTTTTTTTTTTCTTATTTATACTTCAAACATAGGCTGTGATCTTTAGTTGGAACGACTCTAACGAGTACCCTCAACCTATGTATTGGAGCATAAATAAAGAAAGATAATGTATACCCCCGTAAACCCGAGTTTCTCTATATAAAGTGAGGTTTAGGGGTGTGCCCATTGCACGGACAAAACCGGTTACATGTCGGCGAGTATAAACACAGCGGGATGTACAGGTAGCACAATAAAAATAAATTCAGTTATTTATAAGCGAATACAAAATAAAAAGGGAATTTGCACGAAATTCCCTTTTTCGTAAGGAAATTCACGTTTTTGGATGTCAAAATATTAGGTCAAAACAAGGGTAGAATTTTGCAATGTGTTTTATACCCTCTAAAACTGCGAAATATTTAAGGGTACAACATCCTGTCTTCAAATCCTCCCTTCAAATTAAACAATAAAATCCGTGGAATATTCCAACAATTCGCACCATAACATCTTATTTTCTATTCATCAGACCAGACATTTTTATCCTTTTTTACAAAATGGTCAAACTTAAATTGCTGGAATATTCCACTGATTTATATATAGAGAAAGTGGTGTGGGCTTGTATTTGCAGGAATATTCTAATGATATATATGAACAAAGACAATCTATATTTATCTTCATATTCAGATTATCTGTATCTATTTCTGCTGCATTTAATTCATAAACCATTGAAATTGTTGGAATATTCCAATGATTGCAAACTTTGGGGCCTTTTCTTGACCTAACACCAATCAGCTGTTAATCAAGAGAGTAGACAAGAAGACAAGGTATGAGTTCATTTTTTTAATTCTCATTTTGTGTATGCAAAACAAAACAAAAACAACAACAAACAACTATACATGTATTTCACAACTAAAATCATTGGAATATTCCAGCAATCCAGTTCAAAAATGCGACTAGAAGTCTAAAATTGCTGGAATATTCCATCAATTTCCAAAAGCTACATAAGCTGTCACCAACAATTGTTTAACTGTTGAAATTACAGGAATATTCCAACAATTTACAATACAAACACAATTTGTCAGAATAAGGCATTTCCCATTTATAATACTATTGGAATATTCCAGCATTGTGAATAAGCATATCTTTCTCATACCTTTCTTAAATGATGTGAAGGCCAATTCTTGACATTTTAAGAACGTACAACAATGCAAAAAGGTGGCATTGCAGGATTATTCCAAGGATTTCAAACTTTGCATAATCATGACACTACCGACATCTAAAATTGCTGGAATATTCCAACAATTTTCAAAAGATTCACAAGCTTTCATTACAACTATTTAAGTTCGAAATTTTAGGAATATTCCAACAATTTACAAAATATACATTTTTTCAGAATATGACTTTTCCCATCTCATAATCATGTAAAGTACTGAATTAAAAAAGCTGATATATTTCAGTAAGTTCAAATGGATACAAAAGCTGTCAGTAAAATTGTTTAAAGTTTAAAATTACAGGAATGTTCCAACAATTTACAAAACATTCTTGACAATCTTGAATGAGCAAGAGTGAGAAAGCTAAAATTGCAGGAAATTCCAGGGATTTCGACATTTGGAACCATTAAAATCATAAAAATCTACTGCAGTTTAAAATTGATGGAATATTCCATCAATTTCAGTAAAATTATTTAAACTTTGGAATTACAGAATTCCGGTCATTCTTGAATATATGATAATGAAAAAGCTAAAATTGCACGAATTTTCCAAGGATTTCCAAAAGCTACATAAGCTGTCACCAACAATTGTTTAACTGTTGAAATTACAGGAATATTTCAACAATTTACAATACAAACACAATTTGTCAGAATAAGGCATTTCCCATTTATAATACCATTGGAATATTCCAGCAATGTGAATAAGCATACCTTTCTCATACCTTTCTTAAATGATGTGAAAGCCAATTCTTGACATTTTAAGTACGTACAACAATGCAAAAAGGCGGCATTGCAGGATTATTCCAAGGATTTCAAACTTTGCATAATCATGAAAACTACCGACATCTAAAATTGCTGGAATATTCCAACAATTTCCCAAAGATTCACAAGCTTTCATTACAACTATTTAAGTTCGAAATTACAGGAATATTCCAACAATTTACAAAATATACATTTTTTTCAGAATATGACTTTTCCCATCTCATAATCATGTAAAGTACTGAATTAAAAAAAAGCTGAAATATTTCAGTAAGTTCAAATGGATACAAAAGCTGTCAGTAAAATTGTTTAAAGTTTAAAATTACAGGAATGTTCCAACAATTTACAAAACATTCTTGACAATCTTGAATGAGCAAGAGTGAGAAAGCTAAAATTGCAGGAAATTCCAGGGATTTCGACATTTGGAACCATTAAAATCATAAAAATCTACTGCAGTTTAAAATTGATGGAATATTCCATCAATTTCAGTAAAATTATTTAAACTTTGGTATAACAGAATTCCGGTCATTCTTAAATATATAATAATGAAAAAGCTAAAATTGCAGGAATTTTCCAAGGATTTCAAACTTTGGAACCTTTCACATTTCATAATTATGACATCTGCTGAAGTAAAAAAAATGCTGGAATATTCCATCAATATCCATAAGATACATAACCTGTCATTAAACTTGTTAAAAACTTTGAAATTACATGACTATTTCAACAAATTACAAAATAGATCCAATTTTTCAGAATTTGTCATCTGTTTTCATTAAAAATCACTGGAATATATTCCAGCAATGCGAATGTACGTACCCTCTTTTTGAAACTTTTTAACATGATTCAACAGGACAATTCTTCACATTATTGAATTTATAACAATGAAAAAGCTAAAATTGCAGGAAATATTCCAAGGAGTTCAAACTTTGGAGCCCTTCTACTTTCATAATCATGAAAACTACTGAAATCTAAAATTACTGGAATATCCAACAATTTCCAAAAGATCTCACTTAAACTGTTTTAGTTTGAAATTACCGGAATGTTTCAACAACTTACAAAATTAATACAATTTGTCAGAATATGACACTGCACATTTCACAAACATGAAAACTACTGAAGTAAAAAAATTGCTAAAGTATTCCAACAAATTCCAGTAGATGCACACGCTGTCCCTTATATTGCTTGAAATTACAGGAAAATTCCATCAATTTACAGAAATTTTGGAATTCTTTCATATATAATAACAAAGTTAAAATTGCAGTAATATTCCAAGGACTTCAAACTTTGGAACCTTTCACATTTCATAATCGTGAAATCTAAAATCTAAAATTGCTGGAATATTCCAACGATTTCCAAAAGATACATAAGCTGCCACTAAAATCCTTTAAACGTTGAAATTACAGAAATATTCCAATGATTTACAAACATGAAAAAATTATCAGAATATAATTCCCATGTCATAATCATGAAACTGCTTAATTCTTAAATTGCTGGAATATTGTGTCATTTTCCAAGAGATATACAAGCGGTCACTAAAACTGTTTAAAATGTTTTAAAAAATACAGGAATATTCCAACAATTTACAAAATATACAACGTCTATCAGAATATACCATTTCAATAGACGGCAATAATATTCCGACAAGTTCCATACAATAACAATTTCAGTTTCATTCTGTGGTCATAATTCATTGAATATTCCAACAATCAGCCTCTTAATATCGTAAATAGCTTGGATTGCACAATACCTTAATATATTGGTATCTTTATTCTTTAGCCACAGAAATTGCTGGAATACTCCTACAATTTCAAATGTTTGCAATTAAAACTACTGATGTCATACTTAGTTTATGAATTAAAATTTTTTAAATCAAAGAATAATTCCAGCGATTCCATGAGCTTACCTCATTTTTTTATTCTCTAGACCATTTAATTACCAATACTTGCACCTCTTTACAGCATTGAAATTGCTGGAATTAGAACCATTTTCATAAAGAAAAGCTGTCACTAAAATTGTTTAAAGTTTGAAATTAGAAGATTATTCCTAAAATTTACAAAATATTCACATTTTTTTTCAGAATATGACATTTCCATTTTCATAATCGTGAAAACATCAGAAGCATAAAATTGTTGGAATATTCCAATGATTTCCAGAAGATACACAAGCTGTCACTTAAATTGTTAACAGTTTGAATTTACCATAAAAATCCTAAAAAGCCGGACACCTTAAGGACTTACTCTAATTCTCCTAAATATTTTGACAAGTTTGTTTCATGATCTAGCAAGAAGTCCAAAAGGTACAGACGGAATGGCAAACAGTGCATACCCTGATCATAATGTTTCTGAAGGAGCAGTCTGATCTGGGTTTGAAAACACACACAGTTTATACCCTGATCAGACTGCTCATAATCTGGGTCTGTACTTTTGCTTACTTTAGGCTTATCTATCCCAATACTTAGGATCATTATTACGGCACACGAATATTTAAACAATTTACAAAATATCATATAACATTTCAACTTGTTTAAAAATAGAAAGTGAAGGCAATGATCAGGAAAAGTTTTTAAGAGCTCATAATATCCAAACCATATGAAGGATTTGGTTCATGTTTGATATGCTGATAGATATAGATCCAAGGTTTTATTCAGCAATACCCACTCTCGTGCGCATACATCACGAAAACACGCCTATTTAATTCTTACCACCTTGAACCCCACTTTTATATGGTAAAACTGGGATTTACAGGGGTAAACCTTATTTTCTTATTTCTGCTCTATCATATAGATTGTAGGTGCTCGTTAGAACCGCCTCGTGTACCCACAATTTTTATTTGGACCAGAAGTAAGAAAAATATCACTTTTTTTTCATCTAAAAGTTTTCGTTTTCTTGGGGGTAGAGTTTACAATGTATTTGTATATGCGTGTTTTCGTAATGGAGCTGAAAGATTTTAGTGATCGTATTTTCCAAACCATATGATGGTTCATATTGGATATGTTGATAATGTTAATATTCAAACATGACGGACCAAATGTTTATCAGGAAATATCCATGTCCATGGCTTCAGTTACACTTTTCAGGCAAGCTATGTTGTCTGGTAACAGCTCTTTGTTTAGATAGACCTCTTGTGCCGTTTAAAATACAAAGCTAAAAGGTTGCCTTTGGAAACAAAGAACACATGAAAGAACGAAAATCGGAGGCTCGGTTTTATTCAGTCTCTTCATACACAGCAATGCAGTTTGCAAGGCTGCTCCCCCCCCCCCCCCACCCCCCTCCCCTCATGTTTAAGCCAGGTTTAAGATGGTCTACTATTCGCCAGTTTCCTTAAAAACCAGCAGTCGCTCAGACCGCATTTATCATATCTGTTACTTTGAGCTACAGTTTTATTTGTTTGTGTTGAGGTTTCACGTCCCCATCAACACTATTCAAGTCATTTGGAGACTTTTCTTTCGATTTTGTGGGACTCTCGTCCGACATTAAGAATAAATGGCATCCTACGCCCAACCACCCAAATAAACCGCTAGGGTTTACCTAGAGATCGCGTGCCACCCCCACTCCATTGTACTAAGGAAATGCCATTATGGAAACTGTTCAGATCCCTGCTACTAAATAATATACAGCCATGTATATTGTTGTTTGGTATGATAATACTTATCCAGTGGT
This sequence comes from Lucinisca nassula, assembly GCA_963580285.1. NCBI lineage: Eukaryota > Metazoa > Mollusca > Bivalvia > Lucinida > Lucinidae > Lucinisca > Lucinisca nassula. The sequence goes on from OY757018.1 coordinate 101,130,437, forward strand.
ACTGACCAGGGATCTTCCTGGGGCGTGCCACACCCCTCTAGCTCACATATAGCTTAATATCATGGAAAGCTTTATAGTCACTCTTTTTAGCACTGACGGGTGCGCCACGCCCTCTAAATAAATAAGGATTACATCAATTCAATATAGTGCAAATTATACATTTGTATTTTCTTGTCCTTTGGGATCATTGAGTTCATTTAGAATCATTTTGAAAATAGAGTTCTCGATGCTAGAGGACGTGGCCGGTGTTGCACATTTCAGTACAGGTCATGAACAGACTCAAATAAAACCGAATCTGCTATTTGCGTTTATTTGGTGAATTATTTGCTTCCAAAGGATCAAATCGGCTCCGTCCATCGGGGCTTGAAGAAATAGATGGGCTGCATGATGCTTTCACGCATGATGCTGAAACCGACTGCACACGAGTACTGGAAAACTGCTTAGAGGATCTAAGCCTGCCCAGGCAAAGCGGTGTGAGTCGGACGGCCCATGCTTTTAAACCATATTGGTTTTATTGGGCGACAGGGCTTGAGATGTCATTTCATCTCAATGTTTGGTAAAAGTCCCACAAAATTGGAAGCAATGTCTCCAAAATGACCTACACAGTGTTGACTGGGACATTAAACCTCAAATCAATCAAAGCCAAAGGATCCAACTACTTAGAACTTATTAATATCTCAGAAACTCTTCAGATCCCCATCGCCGTAATATACATGCCTAAGTTGTTGTTCCTTATAAGATGCATTCAGTACTAACCAGGGCTTTGTCCTGTCCCCTCCAGCTCATATAGAGCTTAATATGACAGAAACAGCTTAAAGCCCAACCCTAAACCATATATTTTGCTGTTCATTATAATAAGGTACATACACCGACACCAACAATCATTAATGCCCCCCCCCCCCCCCCACCCGGGTATGTCCTATCCCCTCAAATACCAGCAGATTTATATTTATTCTAAGAACATCAGTTTGCAATCCGCAATAGAAATAACCCATGGAGACCCCAAGAACCCCCACCCCACCCCCACAAAAGGTTTGAAGATTAGAAGCTCATTCAGGATTTCTAACCATTTACGAATGAAGGAATAGATAATCAAATTCAGCTGTTGGTTTTTAGCTGGTTGTCCGCAGTCTCACAGGCTGGTGACAACCGGTTTTCAGCAACCGTCGCTAATAACAATAATAATAATAATAACAATAATAATAATCGAGAAACAGTCATTGTTCTGAAGCCTAACGTATTTCCAATTTTAGAAGGTACGTGCGTGATAAATATATGGACAGCATCTTTTTATTAAAATCAATCATGACCTATAATCTTTATCAGCTTTATGACCCCCATAGATAACCAGCCCATCAAGTCAAAGCCACACCTACGTTTGTCTACTGGTTACCCGTACATGGTAGGCTTAGAACCAGACCCCCGGCTTTAAGTGTCAGCGATTGTACCCAGCCCCCTTCACAGCTACAAAACATATCGCGAAAACAGTTTCCATAAAAAATCATGCTTATTTAAAGTGACAACGTCGATGCAGCGTAATGGCATTGTATTGAATCGACTTCTTACTTAGACGGTATTTGCCCGCAGAGACATGTTTTATCAAAAGAAAGAAGTATCTTTATCACAAAGGCGACCAGTACAAACTCTGACGAGCCTGTGCAAACGCGCAGTCTCGCCAGAGCCTTTCCTGCTCTCGGACATGTAGTACAAGAGAAGCCGAATCTGTCATGTGTATTAATTAGTTGCGCACATGCATGTGAATTTGATGATGATAAGGACCTGTTCTAGTGCAATGGTCCTTAAATAATCAGCACTGACGCATCTGGCCTATTTTCATTACATGCTCATGTAGACTCAAAAACGATCAAAAACTGGACTTGTTAAAAGGAAACTTTTTCAAGATGAGATGTTTTTTTTTTTTTTGGTAGGTTTAACGACGCCGTCAACGCTGTATATGTCATTTTGGAGACGATGCTTCCAATTTTGTGGAACTTTTACCCGAGATTGAGATAGAATGGCATCCCAAGACCTGTCGCTCATTGAAACCAATAGGATTTATATGCATCGCCAGTCGGTTTCAGCACTGTGAGCAACTATATATCTTCAAGCCCCGATGGGCGTGGGGCGCAAGATTAGATAGCAATATAGTTTAAAGGAGGCTATACTGCTTATATTATGACAAAGTTGGCACAAGATTCAGATTAATGCCAGGGTAGTGGTTAGGGGTTATTACTAACAAATAAACAAACATGGGGTGGCTCAGAAAAAGTTATCACAGCTTTCACAGGTAGATATGCCTGTATAGCCTGGCTCCCCGGCTCTGAGTTAAGAATTCTTACTAAGATGACATAATCCTCCTTGATTATTTGTTGCACATCTTAACTCCCTTACCTTGCGAAAACTCGGACTTGTCAGCCAAATCAGAGAGAATTTTGATAATAAGGTAAAACTTTTTTATATGCTGACCGTATACCAGTTAGACAGGATGTGTGTGGGGGTGCAGTTTAATAAGATGAACACACGACCAGCGTGGTAGCCCCATTGTGCTTCTAGCGCCCGGCTACCTTAATAAACCAAATTAATCAATGATAAGTGGAAAGTCAAAGGGATCGTAATTTTCCCACGTCTGGCCAAACGGTTTCCCAAAATACTAATGTATTAGCAATACACACATGCAAAGACGAACTACGAGAAAAGAAACAACGACAAAAGTACCTAGTTTTTCACTATTTTATTTTTCGAAAACAGTTACGTTTTAACTCTGGCTGTTAAATTTGATACAAAAATAATGATGATGATGATGATGTGACTGGTGAGTTAATGAATGAAATAAATGACATGAACGATCGCCTTCGATACAATCTACGTCTCACAGCCCCTGCCCATCGAGGCTTGAAGAAATAGATGGGCTGCATGATGCTTCTACGCAGAGCTGAAACTGACCCGCACACGAGTACCGGTAAACCGCTTAGAGGATCTAAGCGTGCCCAGGCAAAGCGGTGCGAGTCGGCCCGTCCATGCCAATAAACCCTATTGGTTTCATTTGGCAGCAGGGCTTGAGATGTCATTTCATCTCAAGGTCAGGTAAAAGTCCCACAAAATTGGAAGCAACGTCTCCAAAATGACCTTTACAGTGTTGACGTTTAACCTCAAATCAAACAGACAAGCTACGTCTTCCTTTTTTGTAATGGAATATTATGCTCGGAAAACGATAATTATGTAAAAGTGAACACACATGACTTAAAAACCTCAATTCAAACAAATAAAACCTTTACTTTCCTGTACTGAAAGCAGGCATTGTAGACCCTGATCATGTGCTGTTTTTATTTTGATGTCTGGCTCTTAAATTAAATTAACAGTGTTGGCCTGCTAATGACAAGTGGTGCGAGTCGGACCGCTCCTTTAACCCTAGCGGTTTCTTTGGGCTGTAGGGTTTGAGATCTCACTGCATTATTTAACTTCACCACAGCTGGTATTTACGGAATGTATGGCGACCGTAAAACGCCTCCGTGCCATTCATCATCGTGTTATATTTTCTAGTCCTTTGGGATTATTGATTCCATTGCGGAATTTTGCAAATATTTGAGGGTCACTGATGAGGCCTTATCGGCCGAAACTAGCTAGTTTGGCCCAGAAAAATATTGTACACTCCAGTTTTCAGTTATGTGCTGCAGTCCATTATCTTTCTATGGAACATATTCATTAAGGACATCTCCATTGGGGTCCCAGATATTACTATAATATTTCAAGTCCTTTATGTGTTGCCTCTTTTTCATCCCGAGGACACTGATGAAGATTTCGTCTCATGAAACCAAGTTTTCTATTTGCCTCAGTACCCATGTTGCTAATATGTGTATTCCATCTCAAATGGAATCCATATTTTCGAGGACCGTTTCCTCTAAGGTGTAAGAAGCCTAAATCTTCCTGGTTATCTGCATGATATTGTATTTAACGGACTGAAATCTCATGCCCGATTTTCGTGCCCAACATCCTAGTCTATCTATGTTATTCTGAAGTTTCAGTATCTGCATCTCTAATTTCCCGCTATCGAACACAGTCGTCTGCCAACAGTTTAATTTCTGAGTCAATGTCAGTGGAAATATCATTAGTGTAAAGGAATAATAACAGTGGACCAAAAACAGTCCCGTGAGGGACAAAAACGGAGCCCACTCCGAAGATTTTACCATTTAAATCTGTAGCAGAGGAAGATATCTATCCATTTGAAAGCCCCATCCCACTCCCCCCGCGCCAAGGCCATAGCCAAGTTTATGTTCATCCGAGTGGATCATGATGTTTGAACAGACTATATTTTAGCAATTTACATTGAACAAACGTCGGGGACACAGGGCGATAATTACGATCAAGAGCCCTATCTCCTTTTTTAAAGAGTGGACAAATGTCCACCAGAGGCCATTCTTTGCGAATATCTCCAGCCATTCTTTGGGGATTTCACAATGATAAAGCATGTGTGTTTTCGGTGTGTGTGTGTGTGTGTTTTTTTTTCAGATTTGTTTTTGAACTTCTGCATTGATTTAATGGAAGTGTCTCCTGACAACGTGTTGTCTCAGTAGACAACGGATTGTCTCCTCCGGTTGTCAGGAGACCTTTTGGTAACAAAAAGTCTCCTGACAACCAGCAAAGTTTTTTTCCAATAAAAATCTGCTATATTAGCATTTGTTATAATCATTAATATCAAACTTTCTGTGTATACTTGTGCACCAATTCAAACACTGAAGATAATGTGAAATGTTAAAAAAATGGTTTAATACAGGAAAAGTTTATATTTAGTGATAATTATGGATATAGCCATACATTCATTTCTTAATAAACATATACATGTACGTTGGCATTCATCTTAATTGTAGTTATTCTATCAAATGCCAACACTCATGCAGCATCATGTTACTGTGCCTATGATAATGTGGAATTTATGAGTGTTAACAACAAGAAATTTCAGATGAAAAACCTGTTTTTCTTATTTCTGCTCTAAACAGTTGAACATGAAATGACAAGAGTTTTATCAAGTTGACTTTTCAAAATGATGACTTACTATATTTAAAGTGGTCTATGCCATTGCTTAATTTGATTATGCTGACAACCGGTTGTCAGGAGACCACGCCTAATTTAATTGTAGAGAAAGTTCTTGTAAGCAAACATCGAATCACAATTTTTCGGACAGTGTAAACTAACAAACAAACATTTTTGCGGACAGTCATGATGAGGGGCGTGCTATCTCTTTATGCCTCAAAATTCAAAGTCCTCGTTGATTAGGCTAAACATGCTGGAAATGGCTTGGAAAATGATTATTACGGAATTAATTGTTAAGAAATCACTTCTGTACTTGTTTTATTGACTTTAAACGATGTGGAACGCAGCTCGGTGGAGATGACAAAATGGTTCGAGCGATCCGAACGCTTTCGTGTTTCTGTTTGCGAAAAGAATATTTCCGTCGTACATATTGTCTGGGAAGACAAACTGACATTTCGTCAATATTCCGGTTTCCAAGGCGGTTCTTCTGTCGAGGTTTATTTTTTGTTATGGTTTGTCTTTGAGTGTTTGTGTCGCTTGTGTTATTTTGTTTTGGATGGCCAATTGGCCATTTTGTGGGAACGTAGCTGTCCTTTTGGCTTTCCGCTATTTATTTGTCTAAATCGCGACGGAAGTAAGGGTGAGGATTGCCACGTAAAATCGGTTTAAGCCCCCCCCCCCCCCCCCCCCCAGTGGAATTCGTTTCCGCCGACCGTTCCATGGCGGTTCTTCTGTCGCGGTTTATTTTTGTTATGGTTTGTCTTTGGGTGTTTGTATCGCTTATATTATTTCATGGCGATCGCTATTGACAGCCGGCTGTCGATAGCGAATTTGCTATTGACAGCCAGCAAACTAAATTGATGAAAATGGATATTTAGCATACTCATATTGCAAATTTATTGTATGTTTTGCTTTATTCACATTTATGAAAGGTTATTTAATATAATTTATCATATAAAGGCTTCAGGTACTGTGATTATCCAGTCAGTTGGTCTTTACCATGGAACTTGCAAAGGTTGTGATAATACCAGGTGTTCCAATGATTTGGTGACTGTCTATTTTCTGAGTGATACATATCATTTCTGTGACTAAGAATATTGTGAAGCCTTATTTATCTTCTTAATGCAAACAAATATTTACTGCTTTGCCTGTGACTGAGGCCATCGTTGGCGGAAATTCCTGAGTTTTTTTCACAAGTTATCCATGCATCACATCAGGGCCAGTCATGCATATGGAAAATGAACACTTTTATAGGGCAAACTGGCATAGGACCAAGGACCAAAACAATTAACCATTGTCCTGCTGAATGAATTAATTTTGCCACACCCATTTCTGTCTATTAACCGAACAATTTGCAGAATGAATTTGGTTTTTTGATTTGAGGTTTAACGTCCCTGTCAATACTGTAAAGGTCATTTTGGAGACGTTGTTTCCAATTTTTTGGGACTTTTACCGGACATTGAGATGAAATGACATCTCAAGCCCTGTCACCCAATGAAACCAATAGCGGTTAATAGCATGGATAGTCCGCCTTGCACCACTGTTCCTGGACAGGCTTAGATCCTCTAAGCAGTTTACCAGTACTAGTGTGCAGGCCGGATTCAGCTCTGCGTGGAAGAATCATGCAGCCCATATAAATTTTCAAGCCCCTATGGGCGGGGGATAATGAATTTGTCCAGTTCACAAACTGAATAACAAACATTTAGATCCTGATCAGTTGGCTAATTCAGAGGTCATTTGTTATGGATCTACACTGTTTACAAAAGGTAGGGCTATCATCACGCAAACATGATTGGCGCAGCCTAGATTGAACACTGAACATGCCTATATAATTTGACCCCCTTGAACCCCACTTTTATGTAGTGGAACTGGGGTATACAGGGGTAAAACTTATTTTTCTTGTTTCTGCTCGAAAAAATATAGACAAGGCAGTTCTAAAGCAGTGCTGGTCGGCCCATCCATGCTTATAAACCCTATTCGTTTCATTGGGCGACAGGGCTCGAGATGTCATTTCATCTCAAGGTCGGGTAAAAGTCCTATAAAATTGGAAGCAACATCTCCAAAATGACCTTTATAGTGTTGACGGGGACATTAAACCTCAAATCAAACAAACAAGTCCAATGTGTACCCACAATCTATACTTTGAGCGGAAATAAGAAAGTATTACAATTTTTCATCTCAAGCTTTTCATATTTACAGCAGTAAAACTGCCGTGTATTTGTATAGGCCTGTGTTTTCTTAATGGAAACATTACATGACCTGGAGGTGTGTGTGTGTGAGGGGGTGGGTGTGTGTAGGGGGGGGGGGTCGTGCGGGGGCTGGGCCTGGGGGCTATACCCCATTAGCAATAGTGGTGGAATGCAGAGACTTTTTATACTTATTATATAGATGCATGCATTTGACCTCTACTCGTACCATCAATCCCCTTCCAAGTGGTTAACCCAACAAAACTGACAACTGGTAAACCACTTAGAAGGTCTAGACCTGCCCATGCAAAGTTGTGCAAGTCAGACCATCCCTGCATATAAACCCTAGCAGTTTCTTTGGGCAGTAGGGCTTGAGATGTCATTTAATCTCTCCTTAAAAGCCCCAATGTCTTCCAAATGACCTTGAGCAATAGTTTTGACAGGGATGTAACTCCTCAATCTCAATGCAAACAAACAAAACAAAGGTTGTTCAAATTATAGCGCAGGGGCCAAAATGGCCACATTAAAGGAGGTCACATTGTTTTCATAGATTCATATGCATGTACACAAGTATACTGGAACACTTTCTGGGTCCAATGTTTATCAAACCATCCAAAGTTATAAAGTGCAGTAAGCTCTTCAGTGCTGAAGTCTAAATTACAATCACAGACTTGTCTGAAAACCGGGTAATAAAAAACTACGCTATGTTAATGGCTATTCTTATCAATATGAAGTGAGAGTGAACGTTGTATAAGAGTGTTATCTAGAAAGAAACAGGACTGAAATCATGGGTTTGGGCTTGGCAAACAGCATGAGCTCAGGTCAGGCACTGCAGAATACGGCATCTGATCAGGGTCTATTCTTTTGCTTAATAAACAGGGAGTTAAAGGGCCAAACAAAACAGTTTAAGCTTCAGTCCAGGACTATTTTCCCTGACAACATTCAGTAGACCCATAGGTAATCTCCGTGCTTTGATTGGCTGATTTCACAAAGCAAATGTATTTCATGTGGTCTGAGTCCTGTTCTAACCCCCATCCTGCTGAATAAAGAAATTTGTCACACCTATTTCTGAATATCAGTCAAACTGCTTGAAATAATGTTTTCCTGGAGACAAATAGTGTAGATCCTGATAATATGAAGAAGCCACTTGATCTGAATCCACACTGTTTGCAAAGGTAGGCTTTGTTGTATTCAGCAGGATATGGGCTATGGGAACTGTACCTGTAGCCCATGGGTCAAGAACTGCCTCCTTTAGAGAGGCGTTCTTTTTGGTTTGGTTTGATTTGAGGTTTAATGTCCCCATCAACACTGTATAGGCCAGTTTCGTGGGACTTTTACCCGACATTGAGATGAAATGACATCTCGAGCCATGTCGTCCAAAGAAACCAATAGGGTTTATAAGCATGGTTGGTCCGACTCCCACCGCTTTGCCTGAGGAGGCTTAGATCCTCCTGGAAGCATCATGCAGCCCATCTTTTTCTGCAAGTCCTGAGGTGTTGTGTCAAATGTTTTACACAGACTGATATGCATGGAAAAATATGGTGCACTTGTATACAGGTTTATCAAGTGGGGTTTAAAGGGTTGTCTGAGTTGCACACTTGTTTATGTGAAGTTAACACATTTTGTATTGGACACCCCAAAACAGGGTACATGCAAATAGTGCAGGCCTAGATCAGCTGTCAAAAAATGAGGCAACTGATTAGGGTGTACACTGTTTGCAAAAAGATCAGCCATTTTTTAAGTAAATTGTAGGTACATGTAATCGCTATTGAGGCTATCATACTATCTGATTCTGATAAGTCAAATATATTGAACATTTTACCACCAAAAATGTAAATTTTCAGATAAAACTTCTGACAGTTTTCATATTTCTGCTGAAAACAGTGATTGTGGGAACTTGTTAGAACAGCATCAGTGAGGCAGTTCTAACCAGTACACACAATCTATATTTTGATCAGTAATATGGAAAATTAATGTATAGTATTATCCTTGTAAATCCCAGTTTTGCTGCATAAAAAGTGGACTTTCATAGGGTCAAAATTATAGAGGCATGTTTTCGTGATGGATTGAAAGTTTTAGCTGTGATAATCACTTGGAATGATGGTACAAGATCTCTGACCACAGCTGTTCAATTTGGAAATAGGCTAGGATAATGTAGGAGTCTTCTAAGTACTCATGAAAATACTTTGCTTGACTATGACCACCAATAAGAGCCATTTCTAAATAAATTATTATGTATTAACTCACATTCAAAGATGGGTGATAATGGAATACACTTGACTGGATAGATTTTGTAAGGTAACCAGGTGCTAAAAGCAGGGAATACAAGTCTTGACTTGATAGATTTGTAAGGTAACCTGGTGCTAAAAGCACATAGGGGCTACCCCTAGGGAATACAACCAGACTGTTGCCTTATATATGAGTGCAAATTAATTGCTAAATATTGGTGCACTGACACCAATACCTCGTCTTCAAATTGTTGTCAAAAAAAAAAAGGCATATTCCCTTCAACCAAGTGTCTGCAAAGCAACATGCAACCTTTTACCAACTAGTGACTTTCACTAGTTCTGATATATCCCTCTGGCTAATGATGTCATAGATGGCAATATGTTGAAACACAGATTTCCTAACAGCTAAAAAAAACATTCAAACATCCACTTTAAAGACAAAAGAAAAATGATCTGCTTACTTGTACAGTAAAAGTAATTGCATATACATTTATATTTAGACTCCTTTATTTATTTATTTATTCAGATTCTTAATAATCTATAAAAACAAAATATTTATCTATTTATTTATTTTAGCCACAGCATAGAGTTACATATATATATATATACCATATTCGATCTATTTACCGCACCGTGCGCTTAGTTTATTCAAAATTGTATGAAAATATTGTGGTGAAAAATCTACCTAATAAGCGCACACTCAATACGAAAAAAATACGAAAAAAAGCTTCCGATATGATTATTTTATAGAGTTGAATTTCAGCATAGGGATTCACCACATATACATATGATTGTCCGGGTCAAAGATGCAGCAAAACTCAATATGAATTTGTTGGGAGGATACTGTAAAGTGTGCGCTTGTGTATTTTTTTCCAGAAAAACCTTGGGTGTGCGCTTATAGGAGCATGTGCGTTTAATAGGTCGAATACGGTATATATATACATATATATCCAATACCTTAGCTGGCTGTCAATAGCGAATTCGCTATCGACAGCCGGCTGTCAATAGCGAATTCGCTATCTAGACAGCCGGCTGTCAATAGCCACTTCCTTCTATCATTTTGGCTAGCCTATTGGCCATTGTGTCGGAAAGTAACTGTCCTTTTGGCTTTCCGCTGTTGATGTTTCCATTTGTTTCATGTTTGTGTTTCTTTCCCTTTGGTGTCTCTGATGGGAGCTGTGGGTTGATTGTAACGATTTCTGATCATTGCCTCCACTTCTATTTTGCTTGTAACAAGCAAATTGTATGCAAAAGAGGATAAAATGCTACCGCTACCCACCCCCCCCCCCCCCCCCCCACACACACACGCACACAAATTACTCACCTTCAAATTCCAGACAACTTTGCAACTGTTGCGACTTCGGTTTTGGTCACTGTACGCAAGTCACGTAATTATACACTGTGAATATATGCATAAACTGATATACGTTTTCGAACATGAGCCCATAGTGAACACTCAAATCAGACTGCGTACCTACTGCGAAATGACCCGAAAACACCTATATAACGCGCAGCGAAGACAGTGATAAGACAGGCGAATATTATCTGAGTTTTTGCCGAGCACACACGCCCGAAGACACGTTTTTGCTTGATACGGCACGTTCGTAAAGCTCTATGGCTTCTGGTTGCAGGGATTTCCTATTTCCGTAAGAACATTTTCGGTCAGTCAATTTTAAAACTTTGCAAATTTCATTTTATGTACCGATTGTATTGAATAATTTTCTGATTTTGATTTTCAGACTGCCTTCAAAACCTAGTCTTCGGGATTTATATTCTATCATCTTTTCTACAGCCAGAGAAGGCCGAGAGTTCAACAGGGAGATCTTTATATATCTAACCTAAATTGATGCAAATTAAGATGCACTGATGAGTTAGGAGGCCTTCTTGCGGACTGAACAAATTATTTGTCTAAATCGTTAGGGCGAGGTTTGCGGCCACTTAAAACCGATTTAACCCCCCCCCCCCCCCGGTGGAATTTTTTTCACTGACCGTTCCAAGGCGGTTCTTCTGTCGTGGTTTGTTTTGGTTGTTGCTCGTCTTTGGGTGTGTGTAGCGCTTATTTTACTTTGCTTTGGATAGCCTAATGACCATTTTTGGGGAAAGTAACTGTCACTTTGGCTTTCCGCTAGTGATGTTTCCATTAGGGTCTAGTTGATCGATGTTTGCTTCTTTCCTTTGGTGTCTCTGATGGGAGCTGTGGGTTAATTGTATCGATTCCTGGTCATTGCCTTCACTGCTATTTTACTGAAAGTTTATGCACATTGCTGGAATATATTCCAGTGGTTTTATGGGAAATTTTAATGTTCCGACTATTTGTAAATAGTTTGTAAATTGTTGGAATACTCCTGTAATGTCAAAGATTAAACATTTTTAATGACAGTAAATGTATCTTATTGAAATTGTTGGAATATTCCAGCAATTTTTTACTTCAGTAGATTTCATGATGATGAAATGTGAAAGGTTCCAAAGTTGAAATCCTTGGAATATTCCTGCAATTTTAGCTTTTCCATCATTATGTATTCAAGAATTTCAAGAATTCTGTAAATTGATGGAATATACCCTTAATTTCAAGCAACTTAAGGGACAGCATATCCATCTAATGAAACTTGTTGGAATACTTGAGCAATTTTTGACTTCAGTTATATGTAGTTTTCATGATTATGAAATGGGAAGTGTCATATTCCTACAAATTGTATAAAATTTGTAAATTGTTGAAATATTCCTGAAAATTCAAACTTAAAAAAAGTTTCTCAAGTGAGATCTTGTGTATCATTTGGAAATTGTTGGAATATTCCAGCAATTGTAGATTTCAGTAGTTTTCATAATTATGAAAGTTGAAGGGCTCCAAAGAATATTCCTGCAGTTTTAGCTTTTTCATTGTTGTACATTAAATAATGTCTAGAATTGTCCTGTTGAACCATGTAAGAAGGTATGTTTATTCGCACTGCTGGAATATATTCCAGTGACAACTCACAAATTCTCACAAATTGTATCTATTTTGTAAATTGTTGAAATAGTCAAGTAATTTCAAAGTTTAAACAACTTTAGATTTTAGTATTTTTCATGATTATGAAAGTTGAAAGGCTCCAAAATTTGAAATCCTTCGAATATTCCTGCAATTTTTGCTTTTTTATTATTAGAGGTTCAATAATGACAGGAATTCTGTAATTCCAAAGTTTAAGCAATGTTAGTGGCAGCTTATGTATCTTACTGAAATTGATGGAATATTCCAGCAATTTTAGATTGCAGTAGATTTCATGATTTTGAAATGTGAAAGATTTCCAAAGTTTGGAATCCCTGGAATATTCCTGCAATTTTAGCTTTTTCGTTCTTGTTCATTCAAGATTGGAAAGAGATTTGTAAATTGTTGGAACATTCCTGTAATTTCAAACTTAAAACAATTTTACTGACAGCGATTGCATCCATTTAAATGTGGAATATTACAACAATTTTTGACTTCAGTAGTTTATATGATTATGAGATGGGAAAAGTCATATTCTGAAAACTGTGTATATTTTGTAAATTGTTGGAACATTCCTGTAATTTCAAACTTAAAATAGTTTTAATGAAAGCTTGTGTATCGTTTGGAATATGTTGGAATATTCCAGCAATTTTAGATTTCAGTCGTTTTCATGATTATGAAAGGTGAAGGGCTCCAAAGTGTGAAATCCTTGGAATATTCCTTGAAATGTTGCTTTTTCATTATTATATATTTAAGAATGACCGGAATTCTGTAATTCCAAATAATTTTACTGAAATTGATGGAATATTCCAGCAATTTTAGGCTCCAGTAGATTTTTATGATTTTGAAATTTTAAAGGTTCAAGATGTTGAGATCCCTGGGATGTCCTGCAATTTTAGCTTTTTCATTCTTGCTCATTCAAGATTGTCAAGAATTTTGTAAATTGTTTAAACACTCCTGTAATTTTAAACTTCAAACAATTTCGCTCACAGCTTGTGTATTTATCTGAACTTATTGGAATATTCCAGCATTTTTTTAATTCAGTACTTTACATGATTATGAGATGGGAAAAGCCATATTCTGAAAAACTGTGTATATTTTATTAATTGCTGGAATATTCCTGTAATTTCAAACTTAAAATAGTTTTAGTGAAAGCTTGGGTATCTTTTGGAAATTGTTGGAATATTCCAGCAATTTTAGCTTTCAGTAGTTTTCATGGTTATGAAGGGTGAAGGGTTCCAAAGTTTTGAAATCCTTGGAATATTCCTGCAATGTTACCTTTTTCATTGTTGCACATTCTAGAATGTCAAGAATTGTCCTTTCACATCATAGTTATAAAACAGGTATGATTCAAATTGATGGAATATTCCAATGATGTTATCAATGGAAAATTAATCGGAAATGCCTTATTCTGACAAATTGTGTATACATTGTAAATTGCTGGAATATTCCTGTAATTACAACAGTTCCAATTTTAGTGACAGCTTATGTATCTTTCGTAAATTGTAAGAATATTCCAGCAATTTTAGACTTCTAGTCGCATTTTTGAACTGGATTGCTGGAATCTTCCAATGAATTTAGTTGTGAAATACATGTATAGTGGTTTACTGTTTGGTTGTTTATTGTTGCATACACAAAATGAGAAAAAAAAATGAACTCATACCTTGTCTTCTTGTCTACTCTCTTATTGGATAGCTGATTGGTCACAATGGTGTTAGGTCGAGAAAAGGATCCACAGTTTGCAATCATTGGAATATTCCAACAATTTCAATGATTATGAAGTAAATGCAGCAGAAATAGATACAGATAATCTTTAAAGTCTGAATAAGAAGATAAATATAGATTGTCTTTGTTCATATAAATCATTCGAATATTCCTGCAATTAAAAGCCCACACCAATTTCTCTATATATCAATCAGTGGAATATTCCAGCAATTTAACTGTGACCATTTTGTAAAAAAGGATAAAAATGTCTGGTCTGATGAATAGAAAATAAGATGTTATGGTGCAAATTGCTGGAATATTCCACGAATTTTATTGTTTAATCATTCGAATATTCCTGCAATTAAAAGCCCACACCACTTTCTCTATATATAAATCTGTGGAATATTCCAGCAATTTAACTGTGACCATTTTGTAAAAAAGGATAAAAATGTCTGGTCTGATGAATAGAAAATATGATGTTATTGTGCAAATTGCTGGAATATTCCACGGATTTTAATGTTTAATTTGAAGGGAGGATTTGAAGACAGGATGTTGTACCCTTAAATTTTTCGCCGTTTTGGAGGGTATAAAACAAATTATAAAATTCTACCTTTGTTTTGACCTGATATTTTGACATCCAAAAACGTGAATTTCCTTACGAAAAAGGGAATTTCGTGCAAATTCCCTTTTTATTTTGTATTCGCTTTTATATAATTTTATTGCTTAAATTATAAACATTTGTTTTACCGTTTAACTAACAAACTCTTAAATAAAAACAATCATCACGGATGCAAGCCTATATGAATTTGTCCCTCTTAAAACCCACTTTTATATATAAATAGTAAAACTGGGATTTAGTTTTAAGTTTTGTCAGAACAAAAACAGCCGCTCGCCGGCAAAATTAAAGCAATTTAAAACAGTCTTTAATGAAGGACGATTAGATTAAACTAGTACCGATAATCGTTTTTTACACCCACATTAATCGGTACACGATTAACTAAAGTGTTAATTAAATTAACCCAAATGGAATCTTCCATCTTATATATTTCGAAATTTAGGGGTGTCAGGTTGTGTTTTCTTCAAAATTTATTCGGGAAGTGGCTATACTTTTTCAAACAGCGTCCGCCCTGATCAGACGACGCCGCGTTCTGCGGCGTCTGATCTGGGCATTCAGTGTTTGACTACCCAAATGGAATTTGCCATCTTATATATTTCGAAATTTAGGGGTGTCAGGTTGTGTTTTCTTCAAAATTTATTCGGGAAGTGGCTAAACTTTTTCAAACAGCGTAGGCCCTGATCATACGACGCCGTGTTCTGCAGCGTCTGATCTGTGCCTGCAGTGTTTGACAAGGCATCCCTTTGTGGGTTTCTGATACTGATTGGGTTAAAAGTGAATAATAATAAAATAAAAATAATAATAATAATAATAATAACTAGAGCAGGTTGATGGCGCGCCATCGCATATCCCCGCGTTCTGCGGCGTCGGATCTTGGCCTGCAGTGTTGGAAAAGGTACCCCTTTGTGGTTTTCAGGGACGGAATGGGTTTAAAGTGAATAATACTAATAAAATAATAATAATAATAATGAGAATAAAAATAATAATAACTAGAGCAGGTTGATGGCGCGCGATCGCAAATCCCCGCGCTGTGAAAACCATGTTACAATAAAAGGACCCAAAGTACTTCTTTCTGGCCTCCGGTGAACTCAAGACATGTCTCGGGGCAAGTTATAACCCATTTCAACTATTGTTCGGCAAAAAAATAGAGTACCCCACCTACCCCTGGGGTACGATTTGACCAAAATAGGTACGAGTTGACTAGGGGGTACGAGTTGACCAAAGAACGGGTACGAGTTGACCAAAAACAGGTACGAGTTGACTCAGGTACGAGTTGACTTAGGTACGAGTTGACCAGTTACCGTAAAATATAGGTACTGCATAGTGATTGAAGTTGACGAAGTTGACTGCCAAAATGCAGGATGTTTATTGACAACAGTTTTATGACACCCAGGTGCACCTGGGAGCTATTAAGCTAGTTATTTAACCCATTGTATGCTAGTGGACTCTTCTATTGCTATATGTTGGACAATTCCATTTTTGGTATAAGGGGTGTCAGGCCCATTTTTACGTTTTCATTCAATTTTTGATGGAAAATTCTGTTAGCAAATGGTGCGGGCCCTGATCAGACGCCGCGTTCTGTTGCGTCTGATCTGGGCCTGCACTGTTTGCCAAGGTACCCATTTAGTGGTTTCCCGCATACAATGGGTTACACACGTCATTATCTTCACTTATTCAAGATGTCAAGACCAGAAGTAAACATTTTTCATTCACTCACTCACTCACTCACAGAAGGGCTCATTTATTTATTTATTTATTTATTTATTTATTTATTTATTTATTGTAATTTATTATTTATTGCCTTTTTCTTAATTTAGTTTCCATCTGGTCTACAAGCCTATTAATGAACATCCTTTAAACCCCACTTTATTTAGAAAAATGTTGGGTTTACGGGGTATTGAACACGGAAACACGCCCGCCTATACAAATACATTGTAAACTTTACCGCCGGAAACACGAAAATTTTAAGATGAAAAATTGTGATTTCTGTGAAATTGTGAATGTTTTCTGATTTCTGCTCAAAAAATAGATTGTGGGTACTCGTTAGAACCGCCTCGAGTGTGCAAAATATAAATTGTTGGTACTCGTTAGAACCGCCTCATCGGGGCGGTTTTAACGAGTACCCACAATCTATATTTAGAGCAGAAATAAGAAAAATAATATATACCCCAGTAAACCCCAGTTTTTCTATATAAAGTTGGGGTTCATGGGGTCAAAATTATATAGGCAAGTTTTCGTGATGTTAACCCCACTTATATATCGCAAAACTGGGGCTTACAAGGGTATGTATAATTTTTCTTATTTTTGCTCAAAACATAGAGTCTTGATACTGGTTAGAACCGAACCGAACGTCGAGGCGGTTATAACGAGAACCCAAATCTTTGTTTTGAGCATAGATATGAAAAATATAAGATTCTTGATCTGAAAATTTTCAGGTTTTTTTGGTTTAATTTATAAAACTTCAATATATCTGAATAGGCGTGCTTCTGTGATGCCCGTCCACGCGCATGGCCTAAATGACACTTTTCCAGTCGAGCTATGCAGTCTGATGGAACATTCTGATGACAGCCCTTAATGTGATGCCAGCATATGCGAGTTAATTTCCATATTTATTCAGGTTCAATGTCCAAGATTTATAATGCCTTGCAAAGCAAGGGTCGTTCAATCGATTCCCGGCTTCTCCAGACTTTCAAATGAGTATTTACACCGAGGTCACGTCTCCATATGACCCCAGTTGCTGGTGGGACGTAAAAGTAACTCTCACACACGCAGTTTTATAGAAACTGAACAAAATCACTCGGACCACATGTGAACTGCAACAACGAGTCAGGTGGATTTTTTTCTCAGGATACTACTCCTCTCAATAACGATTGGCCCGAAAAAAGAGAAATAATCATGAAAGGTAATTTCCAAAAAAAAAAAAAAAAAAAAAAGAAAAAAACAACTTGATTTGTTAAGAATTTTCGAGTGGTAATTAAGGAATTTTGTTACAAAACTTTTAGTGTGACCTTACTATTGCCCCCCCCCCCCCACTCCCACCCCACCACCACACACACACCTAAGGGCCTGGCAGAAGTGGCTGGTGCTATGGATAACATTGTATACTAAATAAGTATGACCAGTGTGCGTCGATATATTAACTTTCACCCACATACTCCTAGCGCCCTTTTTGGGACATTGACAAACAGTGTAGGCCCAGATAAGACGTCTCGAACGTGGCGTCAGATCTGAGTCTACACTGTTTGCTCAAAGAACATACATTTTTGTACAACTTATATCAAACAGCACATACCTGACACCCTTATAATTGAAATTGAACCACTCCAAACGTGTGAGGTAGAAGATTACATTGTCATATGGGTTAAAAAGATGTGTTTTTCAGGCGTCTACAATATTTTTCCTATTTCTGCTCCAAACATAGATTGTGGGTACTAGTTAGAAACAGCCATCAACCCCATGACAAGGCGGTTCTGATGAGCCGCCATTAACCAGTTAATAGCGGTGGCTTGTAAATTACATATCCCAGGGTAAATAATTTCCCCTCACCTGGTCCCCTACCTATATGACATTCTTCAGAATACCCCCAGGTGAGTTTTATCTCTAAAGGTGTTATGCAATCAAAATGTAGGTGTGTTTGTTTATCCGAAGGAGTCACAACTGATAAGAAAGACCAACATATATACTGTCATTAATTCACGAACGAATTAAAAAAAAAAAAAAAACACACACACACATAAGGGTAAACTTACAAGCAACGAGGATTTTGATTGGCCCGTGTTCTTTCGCAATCACTCGTTTTATCGTCACATACCTGTTTTATTCTTATTGGTTGAAATTTTCTCGCACAGAAACGCGTATTGAATTTACGTAACGCGTTTCGAATGATCACTTTTATTGGCTGATATTTAACGCGTTGAAATCGCGTATGAACGCGATGAACCGCGCACTGAAACGCGATAATTTCACACGCACGCAATGCGCGTGTGTCACGCGGACAATACGCGTAAAAGGACAAGTTTATCGCAATCTTAACTGTAGTGAGCTACTCTTGTTGTTTCGATAACCATCTCTCTCTCTCTCTCTCTCTCTCTCTCTCTCTCTCTCTCTCTCTCTCTCTCTCTCTCTCTCTCTCTCTCTCTCTATATATATATATATATATATATATATATATATATATATATATATATATATATATATATATATATATATATATATATATCTTGCTATTTCATGGTATTTCACCCCCTCCCCACCCAGGTTTAGTGCACTAGGGAAAAGTTCAAACGTGTTTTGACATAATGTCAGCTGCCAAAAGAAAGTATTTAAACTTTTGATCTTCATAGCAGAATCTACGCAACTTTGATACTCGACAAAAGGAGCACATTACAAAAATACCCTATACAAATACATTGCAAATTTTACCGCTGTAAAAATGAAAAAAAAATATGTAAAATTGTGATATTGTTCTTATTTCTGCTCAAAATATAACTTGTGGGTACTGATTAGAACCGCCTCATCGAGGCGGTTCTAACGAGAACCCACAATATATATTTTAGAGCAGAAACAAGAAAAATAATGTTTACCCCTATAAACCCCAGTTTTACTATATAAAAGTGGGGTTCAAGGGGGTCAAAATTATATGGGCGCGTTTTTCTGATGAACTACCCGTCTGCGGCAGAATTTTGTTTTTCTTCTTTGTGATCTGAAAAATCTTCTTGCTTAATGAGCAACTTCCTTACTTTGGATCTTCCCAAAACAAACCTCCCTTTTCTAGAAGCTCTGTTCAACATTTCAACCCCAGCATAAGATGATGGATGTCTGGAGTTTCAAATAACCCTCGTATGATGCAATTAATGATGCCCACCCATCGGGGCTTTGAGAAATAGATTGGGCTGTACGATGCTTCCATGCAGAGCAGGAGCCGACCGCACATGATACTGGTAAGCCGCTAAGGCGGTCGAAGCCCGCCAAGGCAAAGTGGTGCGAGACGGATAGTTTCGACTTATAAAAAAAGTTAAGTCAATGATCAGGAAGCGATACAATTACCCCACACCGCAAATCCTATTTTTTTTTGTTTTGGACGGTAGGGCTTGAGATGTCATTTCATCTCAATGTCGGGTAAAGGTCCCACTAAACTGGTAGAAATGTCTCAAAAACTACATAAATTGTGTTGATGGGGACGTAAAGCGTCAATTCAAACAATATGAATAAAAATTTAAAAAATGAGTGTATAGTTTCTTTTTCCGGTGAGTATATTAATGAGAATTTTGTAAGTGAAGAAGACAGACATAAAACCGAGCTAAATAAATTATACCATGCACTTTCAAAAACGGGAATAACTCTTAACAAGGGCCACTTAGTGAAAACCAAGGGATGCATAAATTGTGGAATAAAGTGGAATTTGCCTTGGACGGTTTTCGGGAACATAACCCAAATAGCCATACAGCACCTTCACAGACTAGAGTTGCACCTCTTAGATCATAGCCAAGTCTCGTGAACTATTAAGTTTCGCATTTTAGTGCCAACCTTTTTAGAAATATTGTAGTAGTAGGGTCAATAATGGCATTGGTGCTCATAGCAATTTGGATACATGTGTATGAGGATGATTTGTCAAAGAGGGCTCATCACGTGAATAAGTCCGTGAAATGAACACCCCCTTGAACCCCACTTTTATGTAGTAAAACTGGGGTTTCTGGGGGTATACGTTATTTTCCTTATTTCTGCTCTAAAATATAGATTGTGGGTACTCGTTAGAACCGCCTCGATGAGGCGGTTCTAACGAGTGCCCACAATCTATATTTTGAGCAGAAATAAGAAAAATATCACAATATTTCATCATAAAAATTTCATGTTTTCGGCGATAAAGGTGGCAATGTATTTGAATAGGCGTGTTTGCGTAATGTGTACTTTTATGGAATGGACCACGAAACTCACACATTAGCAGTCTGGATGCTGTGAAAGATGAAGGTACTGCGGGATATCTGAATTCAAGAAGGTAGCTTTTGGCACTGGAAGTGGTTGTTTTTCAAAAACGATTCCTGCGCTCCCTCAATCACTGTTGAGAGCAGAAATTTGAAAGATGCTATCATTTTTAACTTAAATCTGCCATTTCTGACACCATGTCGAACGCCATTATTTCAGATGGACGTTTTTCCTAGTATTTACGTGATGAAAATGAAATTTGATAAACACTAGCCAATATTGTTTGTCTGAATTTACATAATAATAATAATAATATTACTGATAAGAATGTTTATAATGAAAACGATGATAACAATTTCTACTATATTGGCCTCTGCCCATCGGGGTTTGCACTTATAAACTGGGCTGCATAATGTGTCCACGCAAAGCTGAAGCCGGCCGAACAAGAGTACTGGTAAGCCCGCCCATGCAATACTTCGATGGCTCGTTGACCATGGCTGAGTCGAACCCGTTCTTGTGTCCAGAGGGAATTTCTCAACATAAGAAAAAGTGAGGGAAATTAAGGAAATTTTCTCCTATTCTCTTGTGTATGTATCCTGTGTGTACTCATTAGAATCGCCTCTATGAGGCGATTCTAATGAGTACACACAGCATACATTTTTATTATAGAACGCCGAAAAGATGCCCCAAAATTAACCCCGTTATGCCTCCTGGCAGTTACCCTCATGGCTCGAACTACCCCTGTCTGGGACAGATATTCTTGCACGCCAGACAAGGGAATCCGTGATTTTACCCTGGGATAGAAATTTATGATCTGACCCTGGTGTTCCGACCCAAAATCGAATATAATCGCGTGTTTGACAAGTGCAATGGTTAAATACGGCCTCGTATGCGACGTCGTTAAGGTTGTCGTCACTGCACGTTATGTGACGTCACTAAACATTCCTGCAGTGTCAACACAATATGGCGGACGTTGGTAACCGAAGTGACTGCAGCATTAAAAATTCGCGCTAAGAAATGGAAGGTATGCAAGAAAAAGAATCCAATATGGGTGTGAGGAGTGGATAGAAAAATCCGTCCCTCGGGATCACTGTCCGGCATCACTCGGCAAGTCTCGTGATGCCGGACAGTTTCCCTCGGGACGGATTTTTCCATCCACCCTTCACACCCATATAAGATTCTTATATTCGTGGTCTCAAAGGTGTTGGAGCCATTGGAGTTCGACTGTATAAATTACACGAAAATTTGGTAAACACTAAATGGGGCTACAGAGATGAAATATCTACAACAAGCATTCAACGGGAAGTAACTCTATGGCAGATATGCTGACCTCACCAGTTTTCGAACTCAGCTGAGCTTTCATCACGTTTACTACTCAAATCCGTGCAATGAACACCCCACTTTATACTGAGAAAACTGGGGTTTAGGGGGGTATACATTATTTTTCTTAGTTCTGCTCCAAGACATAGATTATGGGTACTGGTTAGAACCGCCTCATTGAGGCGGTTCTAACGAGCACCCACAACATATATTTGCAGTATAAATAAGATAAATATTACGGCTTTTCAGTAGAAAAGTGGCCATTTTTGGGATATGAAAAAAGCAATATGTCGTACGGATTTGTTAGAGTAATGTATCCCTGACTTACTTACATGTAAGTTTCAAGAAGATCCGATAATAATAGAAGGGGCTATGGCGATGACAAGGTCAAAAATAGGCATTTTCATCGATCTAGGGGACCTAACTCTATGATAGACACACCAATTTCATCAGTTTTTCTAATTCATCCAAGCTTTAATCCCTGACTTATTTACATGTACGTTTCAAGAAGATCCGATATAAACTGAAGAGGTTACGGTGATGACAAGGTCAGAATAGGCATTTTCTGTAACCAAGAGTTATATAACTCTCTGGAATGTATGCCGACCTTACCATTTGTTTTAACTCAGCTGAGGTTTTATCCCTCACTTACATGAAATTTAAAAAAAGATCCGATGAAAACGGAAGGGGCCACGGGGATGGAAAGGTCAAAAATTGACATTTTCAGCAATCAAGGCGAAGAAACTCTACGAAAGATAGGCGGACCTTGCTTTTATCCCTGACTAACTTATTTGTAAGTTTCAAGATAGTCAGGGCTACGGTGATGACCAGGTCGAAAATGGGCATTTTCAGTATAGAAAGAACAGAAACTCTATGGCAGACATGCCGACATAACCAGTTTTCGAACTCATCTGAACTTTTATACCCGACTTACTTACTTGTAAGTTTCAGGAAGTTACGATTAAAACGAAAAATAGGCCTACCACCCGTTATATGAAATTATACCTGTCCAACATATAGCAATGGAAGTGTTGATGGGGACGTAAAGCGTCAATTCAAACAATATGAATAAAAATTTAAAAAATGGGTGTATAGTTTCTTTTTCCGGTGAGTATATTAATGAGAATTTTGTAAGTGAAGAAGACAGACATAAAACCGAGCTAAATAAATTATACCATGCACTTTCAAAAACGGGAATAACTCTTAACAAGGGCCACTTAGTGAAAACCAAGGGATGCATAAATTGTGGAATAAAGTGGAATTTGCCTTGGACGGTTTTCGGGAACATAACCCAAATAGCCATACAGCACCTTCACAGACTAGAGTTGCACCTCTTAGATCATAGCCAAGTCTCGTGAACTATTAAGTTTCGCATTTTAGTGCGAACCTTTTTAGAAATATTGTAGTAGTAGGGTCAATAATGGCATTGGTGCTCATAGCAATTTGGATACATGTGTATGTGGATGATTTGTCAAAGAGGGCTCATCACGTGAATAAGTCCGTGAAATGAACACCCCCTTACACCCCAATTTTA